>OX155678.1:3964143-4070257 GCA_944547425.1 Eupithecia centaureata | reverse complement strand
TGGAGTTTATGTAGGTCAGGCCGAAGGCGGTCGCGTGCATCACGTTGTGCTGACTCTGCGTCACGTTGTCGCTGCTTCCACGAGTGGACTTCATCAAGGGGGCCTTTCTGTTGGAAGCCGGGCGATTCTACAGCTATAACAGGTGTCCAGCTCTGCCTAACATTTTTTTTCTGTAGGTAATCTAAAACAATAACAGGCTTCAGCTACACGAAACACAAAGTACTGTGGGTGGGAAGGGTTCAGCCTGCCTACTACTTATTTAGAAAGTAAAAGTCGATTTCAATTTTTATCTGTTTTATTGAGAAATAATTTATACATAGCTTAAATTATAATCATTCAGTAGGCTACCTAGTGAAGAGCAAGAAATACATTTTTAACCAATGACGATGCTCGTTGCGCGGGCGCTGATGTTCTGTCTGATGCAGACGAGGCCGCCGGTGCGTGAGACAGGCGACGTATGTAGATGACGTAGGTAGCTAGGTACACTACACTACTTTTAGCGTGACTGTGATGAGGGATCAACAGTCTGATCGAACTATAATTATGTTTATTACAATTATGTATTATTATGATATTACACTAAATTTTAATATTCTTTTAATATAGGGCCTTCATTGCTTTTAACCTACATAAATCACAATATACGTGAATACAGATACCTCTGGTGATCTGTTTTCGTCAGTAAATTCAGATATTTGAGAATGTCCAGCGACTTTTTTTGCTACAAGTGGAAACTTTATAAATAGCCTTCAGCTTAAGTACTTTTATGTATTTAGATTAATAATCATAGTTTTGTAATTTTCTAGCTGTAAGTTTTCCCAAAATTCGAAAATAAATAAAATAAAAATAAATAAATAGACACAGATTATCTGCAATGTCATTCTGAAACAAATACAAAGCATTATTTTGCATAGTCAATTTATCAGATTTATCAGGTACCTACCTAAATTTAGATTAATTGATTAGATAATCATAACATTTTTAAAGGATTCAGCTACATACTGAGATGTCCAATAATGTCCATCATCCAACAACATAAAGAACAATGGCAAGAATCCCTTATGGCCTGTCCCAAAAATTTGAAGAACGAGACTGAATTACCAAGCTACTAGAATTTTCAATAAATTGCCATTAAATTGAACTCGTTTACTCTATGTACTATTTAATTCCAGAAAAGAAAACACAAATTTACTTATTTACTTATGCTTACAATTATTTACTGCTGCATTAATATGAATCTGAATATGAATGTCCTTTATTTCATAACTAAGTATGAATCTGGATATGAATGTTGATAAAGATTTTAGAGTTGTACTTATGTTTGTGCTTTTTTTTCCTTTTTGTCTAAGTAAATTTGATTTTACTCTGCATTTATTAGTATCTATTAAACCTTACCTTAGTCATCATCATCATCAACCTATATTAGTCCACAGCTGGACATAGGCCTCCCCTAATGAGCGCCATAGCGCCCTGTCTTCAGCTTGACGCATCCAACATCTGCCAGCAGTCCCTCGCAGATCGTCATCCCACCTGGCCGGAGGGCGTCCTACACTACGTTTGCCGAGTCGCGGTTTCCACTCAAGAACACGTTTACCCAACGGTTGTCGGTTCTTCGCGAGATATGGCCAGCCCACTGCCACTTCACTTTGCTAATTCTTTGAGCTATGTCGATAACTTGGTTCTCTGTCGGATGTATTCATTATGAATCCTATCCTTCAGAGAGACTTCGAGCATAGCTCTTTCCATAGCTCGCTGAGCGACTTTGAACTGATGGACCAGCCCTACCGTGAGTGCCCACGTCTCAGCTCCGTAGGTCATTACGGTTCTATCTACCTACTAATTAATATTATACCCTTAGAATTCCTCTAAGTTCCAACATAACAACCAACAAACCTACCAACATAAGTATGCCATCATTTACAAACTGTAACAGTAGACAGATAGGTAAAACATTTATTTAGTTCTACAGACACACATACAATTATCATAGAGATACAATTAAAAAAAAAAGGACAATAGTAGCACTGATAGTTCATTTTCATATGATGCGTAAGTTTCGTCGATTTGCATTATTATTATGTATATTAATATGACCGAACGAAAAGAAACTCGCCCTATCAATTAATTATATCGAAATCAGGCCAAAATCTAAGTAACTACATCATAAACTCTAACTGAAACTAAACAAAACATAAACTGAAACCACTTATACAAATTGCCAAGCAAAGCAATTTGTTTGTTTTGGTTTTTTAACGTTTGACATTGTTGATGGTTTGACAATCAAGTAAACGTCAACGTCAAAAACAAAATGGCGGATCTCGGAGTGCTCATCACCCAAGTTTTAGTCATTATTTTGCTATTCATCCACATTTTCAAAAATTAATTTAATCTTTCCTGCAAAAATTCTTGGAAAACCAAATATGCAATTTTAATTAGAATTTCAGGAGCTATCGATTGGTACCCTTGCGATCGATGTACATGAAAGCTCAAAATTCTTGCCATCATTCTTTATGCCAACGATACCTACTTATGTATTAGTAGGTAAGCCTAACCCTTTATAAAGCATAACGAGCAGGCAGTGGTAGTATAAGGCCGGGACTCCACCAAAGCAGAGATGTGTGCGGTGTGCTGTGTGCTGTGCGAGAAGAGATGTTTTTCAGCTCGCGGGACTCCACCAAAGCGGAGATGTGTGCGGTGTGCTGTGTGCTGTGCGAGAAGAGATGTTTTTCAGCTCGGGTGCGGGGCGTTGAGTGCTCAGTACGCATTCTGACACGAAAGGTAGACGATGTCGCTATTATTACAAAAAAAGTATCTTCTTTTACTTGAAGAAGAACTACAGTCTGAAGAAGCAGAATTGATAGCTTTATACTACCTAAACAAAAGAAAACATCGGTTTTGGAAAAGAAGTCACTTGTATTACCATACCAGTCATGGAGAATTTTTTACTTTGTTTAATGAGTTAGATGATGAAAGTTTTACCAAGTCCTACAGACTACCGAGGAATATATTCTACGAACTACATAACTTAATTAAACCGCATATATTTAAGCAAGATACTAACTACAGGAGATCTATCTGTACCCAAGAGCAGCTAGCAGTATGTTTGAAGTAAGTACCTACCTAATTATTTTTTTGTTAAGTGTGTTTGTGTTTATGTGTGTTATCTGCGTTTGAATGTGATCAGTCTTTTTTGAGTGTTTGTTTTTTTTTGTGTAAAAGGGCTAAGTGAGAAGTACTCAAAACGAGAATCAAGAAGTACGAGAATACATGAAAAATATTATGTAAACTGAGTATGTAAGGATTACGAGAAATCGAGATCCGTTGTCTCTTTCTACCCCTCCGGGAGACTGGAGTGATGCATATTATGTAAAAACCAAATATATTTTTATATTATCTTATTTATTCATAAAGAAAACAAAAAAATCAACTGCCGTTCTGGGAGTAGCAAAAAAAACGTAAGGTTATATTAGAAACATAACGTACAAAAAAATTATAACAGTAAATCACATGAGACATATTGCTTTCTTTTCCATATAGTTACAAATTATCATATGTGTCTTCTTCGTTTCTGAATGCTTCTTCTATCTGTTCATCGGTCATGTGCGTATCTTCCAAGCTTGGAACAGGTGCCTGTGTCGAACTTGGACCCGGTGTTTGTGTTGAGCTAGGAACCGGTGCCTGTGTTGAGTTAGGACCACCGGCCTGTGTTGATGTAAGAACCGGTGCCTGTGTTGAGCTAGGACCCGGTGTCGAACTTGGACCCGGTGCTGAAGTGTAACCGGGGGAATACCAATTATTTTCATTTGTGTTATACCATGTGTTTTGTAGCTCAAGTTCTTCCAATTCTAAAAGAACATTGAAAATTTTACGTTTAGCCTGAAGCTGCATATATTGAGAAAGTTTTTTTACACTTTTTGATATCGACAGAAAAAAAGTGTCCATTTCGTCAAGGGTATTATTTTTCTCTATCAATGATTGTATTTCTAGTTTTTCTTGGCGTATTCTTTCACGGTTTGCATGGTGCTGTATAAGTAAATTACTTATTTCATCCGATTTTCTTGTTGCATTTCTGCATGTCGAGGCTGAGACGCTTGATGTCGGTGACGGCGAATGTTGTACAGATGGACGATCTTCTGGAGTGCTTCTTGTATGATTGCTTGATGTTTCAAAAAACTCATCGGTTACATTATTTTCCAATGAATTTGTTTCCTGTTCATTTAAATTTGTTTGTGAGGTATAATTTGTAGTCCTGTTTCTATTCGTCATATATGGTCAAAAATTCCATTACCTTCTCATATTTCCATTCACGAATTTGTTTACCACTCTGTCCACTTCTAGTGGCATTCTTCCTTTTTAATGCGTCCCGGTGGCTGTCTCTCAACTTTTTCCACTTAGATTTAGCCGTTTTTACTGAAATAAAAATAATTGAAATCATTATAAATATTAAATGTTGACATTGCCATAGTCAAAATATACTTACCGCATTATCACTCATGCAGAATTTATAACCATTATAAATATTTAAAAAATACCAGAGTTTCAAGGGAAACCAATTTATAAAAAAAAAAATCTGAAATCAAACAAACAAAACGGATTGTATCTCTCGTACGTGGTCGCGGCAGACGGCGGCGTCGAAATTTGAAATGTTAATAAATAACGAGTGATAAATCCATTTTATTTGTTTGATTTCAATGTGTTGTGCTCGTGTGAATCTTAGACTTTTAATTGTTTCTTTTCTATTATTTAAAAATGGCTATAACTTTTGAACGAGTGAAAATTCTGTAAATACATAATTTCAGTAATGCCTAATCTTTTATAGTTCCGGAAACAACACGACACTGATTAAGATATTATTTTGAAATGACCCTTCTATTCTAACTGAAACCACGACACATAAATATAAATCTATATTATAATTATTACAGGTATTTGGCGACTGGTTCAAAATTTTCACAAATGGCTGAAAATTTTAGGATTGGAAAATCGACTGTTCCAAGAATTATAGAAGATGTCTGCGATGCCTTGTGGACAGTATTACAACCTTTGGTTATGCCAGAACTTAATGAAAATAATTGGAAAAAAATTTCAAAGCAATTTGAAGAAATCTGGCAATTCAAAAACTGCGTCGGGGCCATTGATGGCAAGCATGTGTACATGTTTGCACCCCCAAAATCTGGGTCCTCATATTACTGTTATAAACACAGGTTTTCAACTGTAATGATGTGCGTAGCCGACGCTACCCGAAGAATAATTATGGTAGATATAGGTTCAATGGGAAGGTTCAGCGATGGTGGTATTTTTGCTGATAGTATATTCGGAATTCGTTTGAGAGAAAACAGACTAAATCTACCACAGCCACAACCCTTGTACCAAAATGGAGAACCTGTACCGTTTGTTTTTATTGGAGACGAAGCTTTCCCTTTGATGACTAACTTAATGAGACCATATCCACGCGATAATTTAAATAACGAAAAACGAACATACAATTATAGACTTTCAAGAGCTCGTCGTATTGTGGAAGCTACATTTGGTGTATTATCACGGAAATGGTACGTATACCGTAAAGAATTTGAATGTAAAATAGAAACAGTGGAAAAAGTGATAAAAGCAACGTGTGTTCTACACAACTTTTTAATTGACAAGATGCCTGGCTATCTAGATAATAATGAAACGGGTTTGGCCACGACTATGTTTAACGACACAAACGTGGAAAATCTGTTATCGAATGACAATATGGATGCCTATCAAGTTCGAGAAAAATTCTGTAGTTATTTCAACAACGAGGGCGCCGTTCCATGGCAAGACACTCGTATTAGAATATTACTTGAACGAAATACTTAATATAATAAATTGCACTTACCGTCAGATAATTGAGTTTCTTTCAAAACGTTCTCCCAAGCTGCATCTTTGACGTCAGTAAGTTTATAGGTATCTATTGATGTGTTCCATAGACATGGATATTTTTTTACTGATTCAATAAATTGTTCATCCATTACGTTTTATTTAAATTAACTAATTGTTTACGTTGAAAAATACAAACTGCACAAATTATTCACGATAAAAGCGTGTGCTCGCGTGCACGGTACTAGCAAGATGGCCGGCCGGCCGGCGCGCGCGCGGGGTTCTGCGGGTTGCTAGCGGGCGAGAGGGGGGAGGGTGACATCGCTCACTGCACGCCGCTCACATCTCTCGTCTCCACTGCGCGTCGTCCGCGCACAGCTCACATCTCCGCTTCCATCGCGACATACAAATATTAGACATCTCCGCACAGCGATCTCCACTGAAGCTGAGCGGAGAGGAGACGTGTCAATAACTCAATTCTATTGGTTGTTTAAAAAACATCTCCTCTCCGCTCGTCTCGTCTCCGCTTTGGTGGAGTCCCGGCCTAAATCTAGAAGTCGTTTAAGCTTTTGTATGAGGGAGAAACCAAAATTGTTTTTTTTTTACTCCTTCTATGGTGGTAAATATATTCCCTTTGCCGTCCCTGAGAGTAAGGTTTTGTCGAAATAAATAATAAAACTACTTTTTTTCAATCAATTATCTTAGGTATATTCCCTATTAGTTACATACTACTATTACATTAGGTATAAAAATTACGGCAATACACTTACTGCCTATGGAAGGCAGAAAAACATGGAACTATGCACAGAGATATGGCACATTTCTCGCACATTATTTTGGTCCTCTTGTCCAGCACCTTCGTGCTGCAGAGGCGGCAACGGTTATATGCTGGCAATGGAGAAGGTAGGTGGTCTCCTACATTCGAGAAACGTATCTCATCGGCAACCACGTGAATTGCTTTTTGGCGAGTGGTGGTCAGATACATTTTGTTCCTAACAATGTTAGGGAGCATAGTAGGTAGTCTTTTTCTGCTAGAATATCCTCTTACTAGTCCTCTAGCCAAAGCCACACGGAATTCAAGATGCGATAGCTGATTAGATAGATGATGATCATCTATGAACATTTGTGAAGATTGTGGGCTGGGCTGGTTACTATCTAAGTGCATCGTCGATACATGGTCAGAACTATCGACATCCTCCAATATTTTCTGTAGCCTAGCTGTGCTAAACGGAACTTGTTCTTCATCAGGTTCCTGGTCATCGTCAGATTTTTCTGGATCATCAGGCAGGCCAAAGATATCTTCAAGCGCATTCTATAATTCTAATTCAGACAAAGCTTTACGACTCATCTGCAAAAACAAACAAAAAGCCCCCATCAACGTATAGTCACCTCACAGGCAAAGGGAATATTCTTCCTACCAAAACAAACTCACTTTAGGAAAAACCAAGCCGTGCGAGAATGCAAATATGTGTAAAATCCATTAGTAGTAACCCATTCAATACCGAAAAACTAAAACTTACCTTTCAAAACTCGAAGATGCAAAAGATTAACACTGATAGTAAAAAGAATACGAAAATCATCAAGTTTTTCAAATTCCGCCAACTACAGACAAAAAATATGTTGTGACAGCTGAGAACTTCTTTCTGTCAAAAGAATGAATGATAAATAAGGAAGGTGCCAGCGCAAAAGAAAAACCAAAAAAGTAGGATATAATTTGGATGTTCTAGCATCGAGAACATGGTGGGAATTATATCCCCTTTGCCTCAAAAAGGGCTAATACATTTTTCAGATCTATCAAAAAGTTTACTTATACCTTCGATTTTTTTTTATCAAGCCTTCAAAATGGGCTGAAATTGCCTAATTAATTTCTTCATCGTCAGTAAAAAAAAAATCTTTTTTTTTAAAGTTCTGTTTTCAATTTTGTAAACAAATAATAATCAGAGGGAGCTATCTGGACTATAGGGAGGGTAGTTTATCGTTTCGTAGCCACATTTCTGCAAGGCAGCCATTGCAAAATCGCTCTTGAGAACGGGTGCGTTGTCGTGCAAAAGCAGCACTCCTCGACTCCATTTTTCGCGTCTTTTTTTTATGGTATCTTTTAATTTTTACAGTAGAGTGGCATACATAGTATCCCCCTGTGAAATTAAATCCTTTTTCTTTGTAGCAGTGTTGCCAGATGGAATCTGAAAAAAACAGTAGAAAGTTCAGTAAAAAAAGCAATTAGATCTACTTCTAAATCGGTAGATCTGGCATCGTTGCTTTGTAGTTTTGTCGCCAAATACCTCAATTATATGGATTATGACGAATATTATAGGTAAGCAAGAAACGTAAAAAAGTATGTAAGTACCTAACTAAAGACCTGAAATCAGTGTGCTGAGTGTGAACGGTTTTACTGTTTACTACAAAGTTTGCGTAACTTTTTTTGTATGGAAATCTGAACAGCGCCCCTAGCGGGAAGTTTACAAAACTTTTTTGCAAGTTTGAATCGATAACCATTACTTTTATAGTTTCTTAAAACGTGAATTTGATAGTTTACTCAATTTTTTGACAGATATGCGAGTGTGAACGGCAAATTACGTCAATTTTTGACAGATAGCTACTATAATAAGTAAACTATAAAAGTAAAGTATTTCACTTGATAATTCTTCAGTGAGACCATAGTAACTATTGTATTAGGCTCGGCGCCCATTATCGGCATCGGCACGACTGAGGATTTTAGGTGGAAAATAGCAATATACATTAACATAATGGCAATAAAGTAGAAATTGCCGTGTATATGGTCGTAATAACAAAAAATACCGCTTCGGTATGCTTGAGGCTGCTGTATCGGCAGCCTTGAGAATGCTTCGGGATGCTTCGGCATCCTTCGGTACGCCGCCGGCGCCGAGGCAACACTCGGGGGGATAGCTTGCCCTGTAGGGCGAGGGGAGGCATCCGCCATTTGAATCATTTGACTCACATTGATATTGAGACGCATCGGCAAGCTACAGGACGGTGCGGCATGCTTAAGGACGCCTCGTCATCCATAAGAACGTTGCAGCATGCCAAAGCATAGTTCCCGATAGTGTGCGCTTGCGTGTAGGATGCCGAAGGATCCTTTTCATTGCCGATGCCGATAATGGGTGCCGGGCCTTATTCTCTTTGACCTCGAGTGAGACGAAAACGTCACTTCGGAAATACTGCATGTATTGAAGTAAAATAAAAATTAATGTAAAGGACATGATATAGTACTCTCCGATTTTAGCTACATTTGATAGTAATATTTTGATCCTTTTGTGTTCTCCATTAAAACTCTTGAGCTGGCTGAAATAAAAACTTCCTTTATGGATCTTAATTTCGACAAAAACAGTAATCTCGTCCTAGATGAATGGTTTAAGGGGTAGGCTTGCGATCTAGGGTTGGATGTTCGAATCTTTATATAAATGTTATTTTTGCTTTATCCTGACCTTTTAGCATAATAATTGTCTATAATCTGTTTTTTTTTAATTAGAAATAGGATTGGAATATTATAAACACATCTTAGATTATATGTCATCTTATTTTATTTAGAGACTACAAAGAAAGACTAAAATAAACAACATTACAATGATATAACTAATATTAACTTATACTTAATAATTAAAACGTATTACATTTTCGGTTCCTTTTCATACAGCTATGTTGTTTTGAAATCCAAGTAAATAAAAGTCAACACACAAGTAGAAGAAACACGTTTTGTTATTATTAGAATACCTATACCACAGTCTATCTACTGTAAGGTCTACTTTATTTCATGCAGCGTCTAATAAATATTAACAATCGAGATCCCTCGTGTGTAACAGACTCAATACGCTAAATGATAAGCATGCTAGAACTAGTAAATTTAATTTATTGACAACAATAATTATTGAATTTGATAACTTTCGATTAGTAAAATTTGTTCTAGCCTGCTTTTCATTTGAGAAACCGTATTCCAGCCTGCATCACTTCCACGCCTTTTGTCCCATGATCTTAAAACTTCTCTGCGTAAATTGCATTTTGATTGAATTCTTCTGAATTTCAATTCAAAACTATTAAACCCCACATATTCCCAATTGAATTTAAATCCAGACTTTTAAGATGGCCAAGGAATTGCAGTCATATCATTCTGAGTTCATAGCAGCTATTCTGTTACAATTTTCGAGCGATGAACTGCATCTTGCACAAAATATACGTGCCCTACTGGACAAGCAACGCGCGCTGTTGGTTTATGATAACTTCTTTCAATACTTGTAAGTATTGTTCCCATTCATGCGGCTGTCAATTTCTATGAGTTCTCCTGGGCCCATGGATGACATTCAGCCCCAATAACCTGAAAATAACACTGACTTTTCAAGATTTGTAGGTAGGGGTGCACAGTTATTAAATTAATAATTGACTGGACAGGCAATTTAGTTTGTAGTAAAAGAAAGCTGTTGGATATTTACTAGGTAGGTCATTTAGTCTCAAGTAGGTATAAGAAACAGATTTTGCAACAGAATATGCAACTACTTATCACATCATACCTAGGGTAATTCTGCCACTTGGTCGAACAGTTAGTATATTTTGTGGAAGGAGTCGTTCGTTTGGTTTCCTCCAAAGTATTTTCCGACCGATCCGTGTCAGACCTAAATGTTTTTTCATCAGTGAAAATCACAATATTGTTCTGCCAGTCAAAGTTTTAATATTCTTCTGCGAACCGCAATCTTTCTCTCCGATGGGTTTCAGCTTATTATTGTGTATGTTGGTTGCACTTAGTTTATGATATCTTGAAGTTCTCCTTTCTTCAAAATTATTTTTGGCGAATACGCGAATGGACGCCATTTTGTTTGTTTACTTTTTGCATAACAAACGGTGTCTTTCTTCTCTTATTTGCGTAAGCATTAGAAAGAGAAAAAAACAAATGTAATAGACAATACAAACTAGACATGGGCCGAATATTCGCTTTATAATCGTTATTCGGCATATTCGGCAGCTTTACCGAATATTCATATTCGGCCGAATATTCGGCGGAATCACCTAGTGTTCGGCAAAGTGATACTCAAAGTTTTTACTGTTAAGACGGTATAGTGTAATGAAATAAGTGTTTTAGAGTTTAGCTTTCTGATATTGTCGTCACTGAAGCTTCATTTTCAATTAAAGTAGGTTGGTAAATAGATAATAACTTCAATCAATATCTTCACGCCGGATGCAGAGTACGCAAGGAATCCATAATAACTTAATGCAAAATATAGGTAAGTATCTAGCTGTTTTGGGATTAGGCTTCTGTGTCAACTCTTTATAAAAATATACTATTATACAGGCCAGAAAGAAAATAAACAAGATATTTATTTCGGTCAGTCTTTATTGTGTCAGAGAATAGTTGAATCATATCACAACACCTTAGTAGATTATGAACTTAGTTGATTATGACTTGCATTTGTGCGACGGAACGGAATCAATGGACCAAATATTAGGCCGCATATTCGGTACGGTAAAAGTTTTACCGAATATTCGGCCGAATGTTCGTATTCGGTGAAACCCATGTTCGGCCCATCTCTAATACAAACCATAACTTGAAAACGTGTCGAGTAATCGTTACTTTTTTTAGTAAAGTATGATGGCGTTTACAATCTCACATTTTATGTTGACTTCGCGTTTGGCGTATTCTCGATGAACTCGATCGTCGAGTTAACGAAATTTTTGCAATGTTTCACACTCAGCATACTGATCATGTAACATTGTGGTGGCAGTTCTGTCGCAGTCGGATTGTATAATCCGCCGTTTTACATTACGGCTAGCTGTTTTCAAAAACAGGGCCGTTTTGAAAAGCGGCGGTTCAACGATTAGCCGGATTGTCATTGCGAAACGTTCTTCAATAAGGCGGCCCACGTTTAGCCGCATCGTACAACTACTTAAGCTGTAGGGTAAATAAAACAATGTTTTTAAAATGAATATCAATACTATTGAAAATGAATCTTCTTAATTTTATTTAATTTAATTGAAAAATTAATCTTATTTATTTGAAAAATTAATCTTATTTATTTGAAAAATTAATCTTATTTATTTGAAAAATTAATCTTATTTATTTGAAAAATTAATCTTAAAATCTGTTCACCACTAATAGAATATTTAATACTTACGTGTTTCCTTTATTTCATTAATTCGCAACAGTTTCTGTATCCAACGACATTGTTGTTATTACCTATGTCAATCGGAACGAGGCGCCTAATCTTTCGCTTATTACATTACCGACCCGCCCCGGCTTCGCACGGTTTTATTATACATAATATAAACCTTCCTCTTGAATCACTCTATCTATTAAAAAAACCGCATTGCGTAGTTTTAAAGATTTTATAACAGCACGAAACTCGATTTTATCCATGTTTAGCGATTTTTTCCGAATCAATAAAAAAAATTAATTTAGTGATAACCTTAAGTGTAATGAAATGTGTTTATTTGCAAGAATACAAGTACAATTTGGTCTTAAAATTAAAATATGTCCAGTTATATTCTACCTTATCCTAGGCATGCAAATTTTAAGTCATTGCAAGAACGTACTATTTATAGGTACGAGTATCTATAGAAAAAAAATTAACTCAATGCTAGTTCTTTCCTACCTGTTATGAAGATTTTTTTCTTTGCCGCTGCTCTATCCTTTCTCGTAGTTCTTTTTATATTGTCCCAGCATGTGTTGAGCTGATATGTGTGGCGAATACAGAAAGAACTCATGGAAAAAATCTTCCGTCAACTTTCTCCATCCTTCGTTTGCGGTTACTTACTGCATCAGTTTTTTTTATTGTCTACGACATCCTTATGTTTTGAAATTAATTGTATTAATATTTCCTTCTCATCAGTAGAAAAATTCGGGCCGCGGTTTTCTTGGACGTTTTAATTAATTTGAACTGAAAACCATAGATAACAGAAACAAGAACAAACAATTTTATTCTGATTTCTATGCTGAAAACAATAATAATGTAACAGTTTGTCGACGGACGGTGTGTAGCGTAGCGTCACACACCAACCAAGTAAAATAAAATTATAACCTGACAGACTGAACGTCATTCGTTATTCGGTCGCGTAGCCACACAAGTGACGTTAATATAAGTGAATGATAAGTGAAAGTAATAAGTGACTAAGGAAAAAGCTGCACTTTTTTGCATAGAATGTGCGGTCTGCCAGTATATTTGTTAGAGTGACGTTATGATTTCGCCGTTTTAGGGCCGATTTTTCAATCTCCAGTTAAACAGTCAGATAGGTTTTTTTCTACTGATAGTGGTTATTTCAGTTTTTCAAAAGTCAGATAGCAGTTAACTGAGGAATAAATCCGTTAACTGAGGTATAAAGTTATGTGTCAAGAGCCAGTTACTGAAACTATTTTTTATCTTCGATTAAAGTGATATTTTTATATGTTATTTAAAATGCCCTAATAGTGTTAGGGAAAGAAGTAAAAGAAATCTTACTTTTCTAGGAGTCGGAAAATAGCGGCCTTTTAAAAAGCCTGTAGTAACATAGGGGGTCGATTATATGCAATCCTAAAAGTCAAACAAAACATTGAAATATCAATTTTTATTTATCAAATTAGTTTGAATTACTAAAAAAATGGTTTTTTAATCCTCAACACGGTTTGAAAAAAAAACAGTGTTTAGAGTGTCAATTTATGTCACATTGTTGGCAAATAAAGTTGCTCCTTAGCTGCGATGCTCTGTATTCTATCAGATGATTCATTCCATCATATTGAAATACTTCCTGATGTGATCTAGCTGAACGAACAAAGCCTCTCCTACTTCTTCCTCTTGCTAAAGCTCTTCGAAAACCAAGAAGATCATACGGTCTTCCACCTCGTTTGTATACAACTGATGCGTTGTGTTCAGTCATATCTAGACTGACAGACAAGCATTAGCAAACTACTTTATGTTCCGGTACATTAGATTTTTGTACTGATAGGTACCTCTGTCTGTCTATCTGAGACTTCAGATTGTCGGGAGTGAATGCAAAGGTGGTTGTAAAATTTGTCTACCTAACCATCGTCGTTGATACTGCAATGTGTCACATGTCAAACAGGGTCAACTTTTCAGGAGGAAGAAAAAACTACACATTTTTTTTATTATTTGGTCTACATTAATCCAGTTTGCAACAGATCTTAATTATTTATTTTGCAATAGATCTCTAAACTGAAATTAATACTAAAATGACAGAATGGCATTAAAACCTGACATACGACAAATTGCTCTAAACTATATCTCAGCAGTGGATACCACTTTGACATATGACATATTGAAATTTGACATAAGACTTATTGCAACAAAATCTCTTGACATGGCACATAATCGAACTTCAGTGCATTCTCTGAATACGTTGATAAAAATAAAACCAGAAATCAAAATTATTTCTTTATTCTGTACGTATAACTTATACATTACTTTACTTAATTATTAAGATATCGGCCCTCACTTCCCTCTCCCTTCCGGCCCTCATTTCCCTCTTCCTCCTGGCCCTCACTTTCCTCTCCCTCCCCAACCTTCACTTCCCTCTGCCTCCCGGCTCTCACGTCCCTCTCCCTCCCGGACCTCACTTCCCTCTCCCTTTCTTTATCAAAATCAACTTAGGTATATTTTTTGTTACATATTTTTTATATTATATATTAATTAAGTGGGGGCATTCTACACCTCCCGTGCAAGTTTTTATAAAATGGCTGATGGTCAGAAGGCAACAGACTTTTAAGCTCCTGTAAATGAATGAATTTTGACAGTTCTATTTGTAAAGGTTGGGAGTATAGAGGAGGGTGGGGCGTTAGTGGCAAGTTCCCAGTCTTTGGGCGTCTTGGTAGTGCTGTCCATGGATCTGAGTGCCCTAATTTATAATTTATTATACCATTAGGCTCGTACTGAAAAGCACACACATCATTTACACATGGATCTCCCGATTTATTACCTGGTCGCACGCTCGAATATTTCCAGTCAGTAAAACTTTCAAAATAGTCGTAACTTAAAAATGTTACATTAAATGGTGCAGGTGTTTCACGTGCCGATTTCATTACATGAATATAGTCAGCTGGAACAAATATTTCCTTGTTTCTACCCAGTTTTCTCTCGATCATACTGTGGACCGCATCTACCTCCATTTGCGTATGACCCACTTCGAGATATTTCTGTTCAATCACAACATTCGATCTCATTGCTAACTCTAATAGAGCATTAGAGAGTTTAGTGTTTTTATTTTCATAGCAACAACCATCACTCCAGACAATAATTTTGGCAGGACGACGATTTTCAATTTCTTCTTTTAAAAATTTTACTAAAATAGTTGCGAAAACTTCACTCTCTAATCCTCCATTAGCCTCATGCCATACAAAGCAATCAACGTCTCGATCATTAAGATTGTATATTGTGTAATTGTGCACTTTTAGTTTAGTTTTATAATAATTCGCTGATGCTCGTAATCTAGGTGCCAATAATACAGCTTGCATATCTACAGTATACATAGAAACATTACAATTTGCAGAACTAGCCAACATTTTGTCAGTGTCCTTTTCAATCCTGGCATCATTTTTTCTTGATTGATGTGTGTTATACTCATCGATGCTAACTTTGCCTCTTTGAAAGAGAAGGCATTTATTGCACTGATCTTTTTTAGGACTATACAAAGCCAAATTCATTTGTTTAAATGTCATGTAGAATGATCTCCATCCACAACCCTGTTTATTGTTTTGTTGGCAGTGATCTTCAAATTCACGAAATAACTGGCGCAGGCTGTCCCAAACAGGCTCCAAGTAAAGTTTACTGGTTGAGGCTCTACAATAATGGGATTCCAATTTCGGCAGTGAGTTCAGGAAGTCTTTTGCTGTTTTAGTACCAAAATTATTGGCAATTCCCTCCGTAGGTGGCTGTTCTGACTGTGGTACATCTTCTTTATTATTTTTCTCCAGAAGCCATGACCTTACAGATCTCTCTCCAATTCCTAGTGTGGAAGTGAACATTTTCTTGCATACATGGAAAGTCGTGTCTTTTCCTTGAACCTGTAGCTTCAAGTGGTAAGTAAATGAATTATTTTTTGGCTTATTATCATCTACAGCTTTTCTGCGATATTTAGGAGTAGAAGATGTAACTAAAGTCATTACAAAAATTTTACGGCTATCCCACGACTTTAAATGCCAGAACTCATTAAATATGGATTCTCTCTGTTCAGCAGTAATTGAATCACATTCGAAGTTTTGTTGTGGTCCTTTGAAAGCTAGTTTTGTGTGACCTTGGCATCGATCAAGGATTTTCTTAGCTGGTTTTTTTTTCAGTTTGAGTGTACTTTCCAGTTTCATCTTTTTTGAATCCAACATACTCCTCACCCTTCATCCGTGCTAGATAATTTTTCGCTCTCTTCCAAGATTTAGAGTCCGCTTGTCCTTTACTTCTTCTTTTTCGTTTTCTGCCATCTTGATTATTATTTTCATGATGATCTGAACATAAGTCTGATGAATTTGGTTCATAATCAGCATCATTTTCATTGTCATCAGAAACGAAAGGATCTTCCAGTATTTCAATATTATCTGTTTCTGGTAACAGACTAGGTGAGAAACGTTCATCATTTTCTGCATCCATGGATTGTACTGTAAAATTAAATTCAAATTATCTTACAATAATATACACAAACAGGCTTTATGAAACTGTTTTGTTTTTTTAGGCACTACTGTGTAGAGAGTTTTGAATAATTATAATAGTTTTACTTTCTATTGGTAGTTAAGAAAAAAAAAAACAATTACTAGTTTGGCTAGCATTATTATCTTCACAACTATTTTTAAAATTATTAGATTCCATATCCAATGACTCTGATTCACAGTCAGTATTATCTTCATCTTCAATAGCAATAGAATTCTTATCAGCCATATCAGCCAGTTCATGAGCTGCTTCTGGTGAGAATAGTTTTTCGATATTTTCTGCCTTCATGGTTTGTACTGTAAAATTAAAATTGATATCACAATATCCATACAAATAAAACACTATTATTTAACTAGTTTATTTAAAACACTTCTGTGTAGACTAAGCCCTAAGTATTTTTTTTAATATATTTATTAGCAGAAAAACTAAGAATTTATATAAACAATTACCTTTTAATTTAATTACCTGTAACTATGTCAATTTTTGTAGTAGCTGGAGCAGACTGTGGAGGTAACAATTCAGGCTGCGTTTCAACATCAATTGGTTTGCTTCCATCTTGGCTACATCTGGTGTAGTAATGCCACTGTCACATTTATCCTTTTTTTGACCGGCTATAAAAAAGAAAGCCACAAGTTTAATTAATTTACTGTGAGATAAAATACCTGTGTACTTATTCCAATGGATATTAACATTCTGTTGCAAACAAGAACTTTGAGTGTAAGGAACTTGAAACTTGAATGTTACATAGAATTAGCTTAGTGGCTGCTCAAATTTTAGGTCTTAACTTTAACAATTCAGTAATGATAAGCAACTTGGCCTAGATGGTAGACCGCTAGCAGAATTACATCTGAGCGGCATGTTAACAGAATCTAGGATGTTGTCCATGATAGCTGTTGTTAAGTTATGGCAGAGACCATTAGGAAGCTTGACAAACTTTGAAGACGGTGCCACTACCTCATACAAATTACATACACACATACAAAACATCATGATAAATTGGGCTTCTTTGTCTTTGGCTACAAAACAAGTAAGTAATTAAATTCAATCTGGCTAAGAAAATCAACATAAAGCTTCAATAAATTATGATTTACTTACCTAAATCTAGCACTAATCCTAAAATCTTTTTGCCACGGTAACATTCTGGCCCATTTTTCACTTCATTTTGAGGTGCTGGTTTGCAAGTCTTCACAGGTTTGCATCGACGTTTCCGCATCTTTAGGCTCACTGAAACATTATAATATAAGTTGAAATAACGACTTGCAAATGAATTGTAAACGAAAGCAAAATGAAAAAGCTAAGTTCGAGTAAGGACTCGAACTTAATAATTTCTCTACTGTTTTTCGGTGTCAATATTCAATTATTTTAAATATCACACTGCACATGAAATAGCCAACAACTTATTTCTAAGTATTCATTTGCAAAACTTACCAAAAAACTGACGAAATTTACCGGTAAACTAAACAGAAACACAAATTAACTCGACCGACCGTCCGTACGCGCCATCAAGACTTGACGTTTGACGTTTGTTGATGTTGACATGACATGTGACATTTTGATAGATCAACTTGACAAATGACAAATTGCTGTTTTTTTGTAGGCGTCAATGCGCTAATAGTAGACATGCGACACTTTGCCAGCAGTTAGCAAATCGGAATTCGGATACATTGCCATTAAAAAAAAAACTATTTTTTTTTGACATGTGACATATTGCAGTATCAACGACGCCATGCTCTTCTTTCATTGCTAAATTAGTTTGGTTTCTCACAACTGTTGTCTGAATGAAACTCGAACCAACTCGGACTTTACAGTTTCAGGAGAAGCAGCTGTTGATGTCCACTACTTCTTTATGATCAGTAATTGTACCTGTTGTCAGTCTCTTATAGCGTAGCTTTATAAAGAATCATATACTTCAAACTGTCTGTCACCAAAATTGAACTCAGCTAGATCTCTAAGTTGCGATTCTGACTTTAGGAAAGTAATAAATTCTTCATTACTAGCATCTTCATCTGTTACTAAAGAGGCAGAAGAAAAATTGTTATATAGCTTGGGAATAAACTTTCTTCATCACCACGCTCCAACTCGCCTAGAATCTCATTGAGAATGTGTGTGCCAGTCTACAACAAAAGTGCCTTGATACATTCTAAATAATCGAAATAATGACCAAATCCTAGAAATAAGACATCCAAAATCAAATACTAAAGTGAAATATTCTCAAATTCAAAAACAAATATAAAAAAATCTTACCTTTTTACAGCTACAGCGATAAAATATCACAGCCATGTTTTGAAACATCAAAAACTTAAAAAATATGCGTCTGATTGTCAATACTACTATCACTTATCAAGTATCAATATGTATTGGTTTTAACATGACTATTAAAAAAATCATGTCCGCATAAAAAAAAACAGAGATAAATGCGGGTACATTTAATGCATTTTTTGGGCCTTTTAAAAGGCCGGACGCTATAACTGGGTTAAGTTGGACGTTTTTAGGTTATGTTACGGCCTTCACTGGCTACCTAGTGGCTATTTTTGATGCCGTTGAAGTCGTAGCTATCGAAGAAGACAATCAAATTCTTGATTAACGTACATCCACCAGCTGATATAAAACATAGAGAAATACGATACGTGACAGGCCGGACAATTTCTTTACATGGCAAGCCGTTGCAATAGCACTCCAAACAGTTTCTTTTTTTTATTATGTTACGGCGTCGGTTTTTTTTGTTTTCTAACATAAACTTATTGCATCTTGCTCACACTTGTTTGAAACGAAGATAGCTGGATAAAACCTCAGATAACTATCCTCTGGATAAAAAATTAATGAAAAATTGAAAATCTTTAACCAACAAATAAATTAATTCGCTTACGACGGGCACCTGAAAATAATGCATTTCATAAACGGTATTTCACCTCTCTCTTCAAGATATACACAAAACGAATAGGTGTAGGCCTGTGTGGCATTCTAACATTCAGCCGCGCCTGTTCCACCCCTCCAAAGCATTATTGCTACGGCGAAGCTTATTGTAATATTTTAAATAAAAGAGTTTCTTCGAGTTTAAATTGGTTTTTATTAGCTTCCTTTACCACGTCTCACCAGCAAGTAAGTCATAGACACAAATCCTATCGCTCACTCATTTCTATAATCTGATGGCATTCTCGCATCAACAAAACAACTAATACATGATGGTATTCTCGCATAGATTACTACATCTATCCCCTTTTCAAAAAAGTAAATGAAAACTAAATGTTATACATAATATATTCTACTAACTGAGAAGAGAGTAGCACTTAAAATAAACAAACATTAAAATAAAGTAAATGAAAGTTAGTGTTATACATACCTATATTATACTAAGAAGAGTAGTAGTACTTAACATAAACATATCTCTCTCCTTAAAAAAAATAATTTAACTAAATTCTTACTGAAGTAAACTTATATATATATCTATTACTAACATTAACATCAGATTTTTAACATTATTATGCCATCACAACTGCACATCCTTCTAGCTGATACAACACATTGGTAAATAGACAGACATTATCCTACCGGCTGCGCCATGTAATATTTTAAATAAAAGAGTTTCTTCGATGTTAAATTGGTTTTTATTAGCTTCCTTTACCACGTCTCACCAGCAAGTAAGTCATAGACACAAATCCTATCACTCACTCATTTCTAATAATCTTTGATGGCATTCTCGCATCAACAACTAATACATGATGGTATTCTCGCATAGATTACTACACTTATCGTTTCCGCAGCTGATGATTGCGGAGTCCATATTCATCCATTGTCTGTAATTTTTTTTTAAATTTATTCATTTCCGTGCAATAGCACGGAAATGAATAATAGAGAATACTCTATTTATACAATTATCATCAACCAACTGGTATGTATGTATATGCTGTTCAGGCAACAACTGGAGACTTGCACATAAACACAACATATTTCTACTTGAGTTTTTTTAATTTTTCTGGAAGTCTTCTTTTGTTTCTTCATCATCTATGGATTGATGTCTTTTCGGGCTTAATGTTCTCTTTAGTTTAAATCTTCCCCTCACCCACCAGATATTTTTTTTTAATAATATTTTCGTGTATTTTTCTCTTCTGAAAAGAAGATTCTTTGCAATAAGAATAAACACGATTACACATTACTTTATCGTATTTTTTTGATGAAGTGGGCAGTAGTATTTTTGCACCTATGCATCTGTTTTCATATGAGCCTTTCAGACTAACGTTAAAGCGCTTGCCGCCAATTTGCTAAATGTAATCCTATTAAAATTTTCTGATTTATTGCTTTCTACGTTATGGATCTGGCTTGGTGCGTGAACCGCGACGTTTGATATTATTTGACAAATATTACTCCATAAACAGCTAGTTTTCAGATCATCGTCGGCTCTATTTTCCTCTCCGCCTTTATTGCAATAATATATAATTGTTGCAATAATCCTTGCATCGGCTATGCTCTCCGAACGGATGACAGTGGTCAAGCTAGTAATAACATTGTACTGTAACTCGACGTTTGCTCTGTTGACTCTTCATCTGATTCAGATGTAAGTATATTTTTGAATACGCTTTTTGATATTTTTTCGTATTCCTATTATAGTTTTATCAGTAATTTATTAACAAAAGCGCATCGGTTGTTTTGTGTCAGTTTTAAATTGTGAAATTTTGTTACATTAACATACATTTTTGGATGTTACCAAACAATAACATTATGTATTGTTGTTAAAAAAATCCAGATATTTAAATATTATTCCATGAGAAATTCCCAAATTTGATCAGAGGCCATATCATAGAAGTCAGAAAGGAAATTAATAAAAGAGTTCCTTAATACTTTCGCATATACTTAAACATTTTATTGGTAAATAAAATGTACCTACAGGTCATAAATTTATAGATATAAAAACTCGTCACAATTCACTTATTCAAGAGCATACCTATTTTGATTATCAAATTAGATTAAATTAAATGATTAGATTCATATTAATCAGTTAGCAATTTATTACAAATATTATTATACGTTAAGTTATAATTTAAATGGTAACAAAAAATTAATTATAATATTACATAAGTCAGACTTTTTGGTCGAGGAAGTCCTCGATCCTACAGAATGCCCTCTCGATCACACAGCTTAAGTTTGTTTTTGTAGGAAGCCAGACTAGGTGTGTTGATCTCATGTTATAGGTATACAGCGTGTCACAATTTTTGTGATTTTCACTGCACTTGGGAAACGCGGTTTTTTTGGCAGGGCAAAAATTTCATATTCACATTCTAGAATTTCCGGTGCCTCTTTTTCATCTATGTCCAAATCAACCTGTCTGACCAAACCGTAGGATAAAGTAATCTCGACAATTATCTGGCATCTGTAGGCTAGAGATTCCATCTTCTCGCAATCCACCAGTTTCTCATATTCTGTTTGATTCTCAAATACAACAAACACTCTGTATGGGATTTTATAGGATATTTTCATAATATTTTTTATGTTTTCCGATCGAAGTAATTTGGCCATTCTAAATTGCTTCGGTATAACTTCACTCGACGTTATCGAAACTTTGAACTGATCAGAAACATCATTAAATTCCACCATACATCGTCCTGCGCTTTGTTTGTTTTTAGTCTCATCACTACATATTATAAAACAAAGTCGCTTTTTCTGTCCCTATATCCCTAAATCCTTGTCCCTTTGAATGCTTAAATCTTTAAAACTACGCAACGGTTTTTGATGCGGTTTTTTTAAATAGATAGAATGATTCAAGAGGAAGGTTTATATGTATAATAAAACCGTGCGAAGCCGGGGCGGGTCGCTAGTTAAATATATATTAATAAAAATACATATATTATAATAAGTTTTATCCTGTGATAGCTAAAATTCATGATAGTAGGAAGTGCTCTTTCAACCTAGTTTTGAATATATTAAGCGATGGACTGGCTCGAATATCATGGGGGATAGAGTTCCACAATTTAGTCGCTTGCGCGGCGAAAGAACCTCCAGGCCTACTGGAGAGACGGAGAGATATTGCCGTTCTGCACGGCACACCGCGAAGAACAAGGAATTCAAATCGTTCGCGGAGGTATGTTGGAGAAACCCCAATCTGAGTATGAATATTTTACTAAAGTAACTTTTCTGTTAAATTGAAGTGAAAAACAGACTATAATTATCGTTCAAGGCATGAGACAGCATGTATTGTTCCAGGTTACAACAATCTATTTCATTTGAAAATTAACGCGATTACTGATTCTATCAGAATTTCGCGTTTTATATACTCCGTGAAAAGCTTTAAAACACGGTTCAATACAGAGCAGCGTGTCGCAATATTCGCACTTAACTGGAGTTCTTTGATCGGGTTTTCTATTATTCAAGCAATTGCGTATTTGTCTATTTTTTGAGTAAGTACCTACCGGGAATTCGGACGGGCCAATGGACGTTTCTCGGTTCCAAACGTGCCAACAGATCAGTTTCTGAGGGGTTTGACTTACGTGGACAGAGTTGAAGATGTTTCTCCAGGATCGTTTCCACAAGTCTCAAACGACAAGCGAGATGGTCTATTGTCCTGCCGCTTGAAAGTTTGCGCGAGTTTAAAATAGATGCATTGAGAAGTCTTTAAAATAATTTTATGTATACCATTTTTTACACCTTTTACGTTCAAGCAAGTACGGCATCTGATCTTTAAGATCAACGCCACCCATATATTTATTATAGCCTATTGTACGTTTCTAGGGCGAGAAAATAGCTGATAGTTATTCGTTAGCCGGCGGCGGACAACTGCCTAAAACCACCTGTGGCTTGAACTGGGTGACGTAATTGTTATTTTTTTTTATCTTGCCACGCTAGTACAGCTATATTATCACATGAGTATCCTGTGACGCTATCACAAAGCTCAAAAGATTTTATTCCGAACTTTGCGGCCTTTGTTCTTATGTACTGTCAGAAATTTAATACAGCCTTCGGCTTCGTTCACACGGCATTGTCCTGCACGTTTTTTTTCGTATTCGTTTTTTAACGTACAATCATCCGGGTCTTCACACGGTAAATTATCATTCGTGTAAAAGACGAATAGCCGCAGTCTTCACACAGTTGTCACAGCGAGTAGACGTCACTGATGGATCCACGCGTGGTTGTACTTTTATATTGGTATCGTAGGCGCCAACGGTCTCGCCGCGCACAAAACAGAAGGTTTTGGGTACATCCTATTAATCAAGAATCTGTGCGAACGATCACATTTGAAAAATTATTCGAAAATCTTAGAAACGATGAAAAAAAGTTTTTTAATTACTTTCGAATGTCTGTTGAAAGTTTTGAAAAGTTATTAACTCGACTGGAAAATTCAAGCCTACCAAAATCAAATACGAATATGCGGAAATGCATTAGTACTAAAATGAAATTAGCCATCTGTTTAAGGTAAGTACACAAATAAAAATACACAGGTTGTGATTATTTAAGTTTTATTAATGTTAATTATTATAATTAAAAAAATATAAAAATTTGACCAATTTTACTATGGTATATTCGTGTTTCGTATTAAAAGACATTGTAATCAATATCCGTGTAGTTAGAATAGCAGGATTCGACAGAAGACGGACTTTGAAGAGAAGCTGCTGTAGTTAATTCTACAGAGGCTGGACTTTGAAGAGAAGTCGTTGTAGTCATGTTTGTACTAATAGAATTTGTAGCTTCTTGTATATTACTATTTTGGTATTGTTGTGTAAAATATCCTCTGTGAACTGATGACAGATTGAAAGACGACGATTCACGAATTTGGCGACTGTTTTTAATTTTTTTCATTAACTGTAACACACCCATTTGGAATTCAAGGACTTCATCATCGTCATACTTATCTAATGATGGTAATATCCCATTAAAAAATGAAAGATGCCGATTCATTGTTTTAGGTTCGTTATTCGAATAAGAATCCATAAATTTTATCATCTTCGCATCTACAGGACTAATCATATTCTTTAGAGATCTTTTAGGTACACGATTAGGTATTGGGCTCTTTGCCGCCATTGTGTCATGTGTCTCTATAGAGTTTGTTTCCAATGTTTCATTTCCACCCTCAGAATTTGTTTTCTGGTTTTCGGATTCTGTGTTATTATTGGATTCCGTGTTGTTATTTTCGGTAGTAGCATTATTTACTGTCTTTTTAGGTTCTATTACTTTCTGCAGAAAAGATAACTGTTTACTATATACATAAGGCTTTGCTGTTTTGGCGCCACTTCCTGACCTTTTCTGATCTTTTATCTTTTTATATGATCGATTATAATTATCTCTTATATGAGTCCACCGTTGAATAATCATTTTAGCTGTAAAAGACAAACAAAAACGGTAAACAAAAAAGTAATACGGTACAGACAATAGCACGTCCCTCTTTACACTTCCATTATAAACTGATCTTGTCAAACCAGTCTGTGTAATGATGCCGCGTGTCAGTTTATATTGGATCTGTATAGAGGGACGTGCTGTTGACTGTACATATACATTTTTTTTCAGGTATTTAGCATCGGGGTGCTCCATGAAAGATTTACACTATTCATACAAAGTTGGAGTATCGACTATAAGTGGTATCATCTGGGATGTTTGCTGGACTCTATGGCATGTCCTTCAGGGAGAATATCTTCAAATGCCTTCTACAGAAAGTGAATGGATAAAAATAGTGGAAGGTTTTGAAAGAAAGACTAATTTCCCTCATTGTTTAGGTGCAATTGACGGAAAACACATAAAAATCTTAAAGCCTCCTCATAGTGGATCCATGTACTTCAATTATAAAGATTATTTTTCAATTGTGCTACTTGCGGTGGTTGATTCGGAATACAGATTTATATATGTAGACATAGGATCATACGGAAAAGATTGTGACTCATCCATTTTGAAAAATTCCGTCTTGTGGGAAAAACTTAATGATGGTTCGTTGAATATACCCAAACCAAAGCCATTATTAGAAGGTGGAGAAAGTACACCTTACGTATTTATTGGTGATGAGGGATTTGCTCTACATAATAATTTACTACGCCCTTTTGGAGGAACACATTTAGATTTACGTAAAAAAATCTTCAATTACCGCCTGAGCAGAGCAAGGAGGTACGTGGAGTGTGCTTTTGGTATCTTAGCGGGAAAATGGAGAATTCTACATAAGGCTATTGATGTTTCACCAAGTTTATTGACAGAAATCATAAAAGCATGCATTGTATTACACAATTATGTTCGTGAAAATGATGGACACAATTTTGAAGATGTGGCAAATCCTTCATTATTTGAAAATATTCAAAGTACGGCAGTTCGAAATGTTTAAGCAAACAGCGTAAGGTCCATTTTTAGTCACTATTTTTTATCAAACGAAGGAGCAGTCCCATGGCAAAACGAATACATTTAGAACTAAGCAGAGCAAGTTAAAATATGTTGTAACTCAATTTTTATTATTAGTAATAAAATATACATACCTAAGGCTTGTCTTGTTTTTTCTTCCTTTGTCTCAAAATTAGGATCAATTATTACCATGATTCCCTTCCAAGCCGCTTGAGTTGCGACGCGATTTTTATAAAGTTCCAAAGTTTTATCCCATAAAACGGGACATTGTTCCACTAAAGAAATTAATAGTTCGTTGTCTATAGAAGATTCCTCAACCATTTTGAATATCAAACCAAATCAAACATAAAATACGTGCCACCCGTCCAAAAGACGCTCAGGTACTAAACGCTTCTTCGGTTGCTATTCGATAAAAAACGTGTGAACATCGTGCCGTGTGAACGAGACAGAGCTATATTATGTGCCACTGCGAACCGAATACGTCAAAGTTCATTCGATTTGCTTGACAAGTCCGTTGAGTATGCGTTTAAACGTATAAGCGGTACACGTTTTTTTGCAGTACAATCGACGTGTGAATGGATATATGTACGTTGTATGGTCACTATTTATACGTTAAGACGTATACTGCAAAAAAACGTGCAGGACAATGCCGTGTGAACGAAGCCTTCCAGAGGGTAAGGCTTTCATCGATTGATACTTGTGGTCCTAAATCAGTGGTTCCTAACCTTTTTGGTCTGGCTACCCCTATGACCTATCAGGAAAACTGTTTTCACCCCCTTTAAAATGTTATCAAAGAAAACAACACATACATACTTATAAATAACTTTTAATAATGAAAAAATGTTGCATTCGGAAGTTTTTTTATGTTGGGCTTAGTTTCACTTAATGCGCATCGCAAATCATGCTCTACATTGAGACGGTTTCTAGCCTTTGCTTTTACTGTCACTAACGTTGAAAAACCACTCTCACATCTATATGTGGTCGCAAAAGGTATTAACATTCTTAATGCCCTGTCTGCTATAATAGGATATTCAGTACCTACCTCGACTTTTCGCCAAAATGTACCGAGGTCATCATTTTGAAAATCCACTTTGAATATGCTATTTTCCCCCACGTGCACTCTGTCCTCGCACACCCCTAACACCCCTTCGTCCACCTCTTCGCCCCCTCGTCCTTCTCTGGCGTGCGTCTCTACGTTCATCTCTCTCATGCTCTCCAGGTGATACATACAAGGAGTGGGTATCCGGGGCAAAGAACACCTCGTCGTCCAGCGGCTCACCGTTTTCGTTGTATATCCGCTTCAAGTTTTCACTGTGAAAAAAAAATACTATTATTGGACTGTTGCATACTACATATTTATTCATATGTGACGACCGATGTGGCGCGGTGGGCGAAGGTCTGCCTGCGACGCAGGAGGTTGCGGGTTCGATTCCCGCCTCGGTACAAATTTGTGTACTAACTGCAGAAATTTATATATAAAGTTATATACAGGGTGTAAAAAGACTACTATCGAAAAATGAAGGGTATTAATCAGACCATTATTCTGAACATATCTATCGAAAAAAAAAGCGAAAAATAAATTACCCTTTCTTAAAATTTTTATTTTTTTATCTAGTTACACACCCATAGTACAACACTAGAAAAACATATCAACTCGAATAAATCATTTTTTAAAGCAAAAATAAATAAATTACAAAAACAACGCCATGTATTTTGTACCCAAAGTACAGCGCAAAGTGATCGACCTCAACTCACTCAGCTGTTTAAGGTCACGTGCACTAACACGAGAGCGAGATACGCAACACGCAAATTAGTAGGCCCGATTTTGAATCTTAATTCAATGGAATTTTGTCCTGCAAACTAGATAAACGAAAACCTTATTCCATTCAGCATAAGGTTTATAACAGCGGTATTTTTCTATGTCGGCAAAACAAGGAAAGTTCGGCTCCCTTTGATACGCACAGGTGTGGCGCAGTGCTTGGAAAGGAATCTCATCTTTATTCCATTCGACATAAGTCTTATTACACCTCGGCTATTGATTTATTCGGGTTTTATATCGCGCGTGCCGCAGCGGCTGAGGCTGGTCGCCGAAGGCGACCAAAAAGCCGAAGCTGCGGAGGTGAGCAGCGGTGCCTGGCTCTTGTTACGCAATGGCGGAGAGGCTGCACTTCCCGAAGCGCCGGAGCTATGGCGAATCGCGAAGGAACCAAAAAAAAAAGAGAAACTCGAGAATTCAAAAAATACAAAAAAGGTCTGTGACCTTGACCTCGTAGGTCACTGACCTTGAGTTCGAAAATGATTAATTTAACTTTCCATCATCGACTTCAGCTAAAACCAACGTTTTTACAAAAAAGCTAAGTAACCTTGACCTCAAAGGTCACTAACCTAATGATCGAACATGATTAATTTAAGTTTTCGGCATCGACTCTAGCAAAAACCAACGTTTTCACAAAAAAAGTTAAGTGACCTTGACCAAGGTCACTTTTGTTTAAGTCATTGAACTTTGGGTCAAAGTTCAATGACCTTGACCGAAAAAAAAATACTTATATTTTTGCGTCCCGTAAACTCCACAGCGACCAGCCTTTGTATTTAGGAAGTAGGTATATTTAAACTATTTTTGCCGTGTAAAAATTACGTTTTTTAAATTTATTGATTTTCCGTTGCAGTGCATATCCTGTTAAGTAAAAGGCTAAAGGAATTTTTGGTAATTTATTTAAGTTTTATAGAAAACAATGTGATAAATACGTAAGTTTGTAGTAATAGTATTACTATATGACATTTGATAGAGTATTTTACATTGTATAGAGGGGAATGTAACAATATGTTAGCGCATTCATTTACCTTGTTTGGATTATTGCCCAAATCAATAATGTTTGAATCTTGAGCCATAGGCGTCAAATCGAATTGGTTTACAAGTGTACGCTTCACATTACATACATGGCTTGGCTACCACAAGAGCCTTAACTTCAATTTCTTGACCAGCTTTGTTTGAGTTTCACCTTCATAGAAGGCAATAATATGTTTGTTTCATTTGTTGATAGGTTAGAATGTAACGAAATAACCTCATCTTTCTTAGGCTTGTCCTCATGCAAAAGAGTATTGTGACTATCTTTATAGACCTGACATTTGAATGAATATCGGCATTTGTCAGTGTGATTTTTCAGGCACGTAGTGCACAACTTATTATCAGTAGCAAACTTTATACGCTGCGAGGCTGGAGCCAATTTGAATTTAGGGCATGTATAGATGGGGTGACTGCAAAATATGCCTCTTCCTCTTCCACTAGTGGACAAAAAATTGAGGCGAATTAAATTTGACTTGTCTAAGTGCTTATTTTGTAAGCCTAAAGAAATAAAGATATTGATTATTGATTATTGATTATTGATTATTAATATGTAAGATCGTTTTAAATTTGTTTTGGTTACAATATTGGAAACCTTGTTATTGTTGTCATTTGATTTTGCTTACCTTCATAGCAGGTACTCTTTTGAGGAGAGCTATCCTCCAATGCTATAGCTTTTCTAGAAAGGACATAAATTCTTCCATAGTAGGTAATTTTTCGTGAGACAACCCGTCGAGAGGTATGCCCGGTTAGTAAAGCTATCGAGCTTCCGTGATAACCCTTAAGGAAGCGGAGCATATTTTGGTTAAATAAAACGAAAATTTTCTTTCATCTTGTTTAATAGAGCTCTAAAGAAAGACGGACACAAAATAAAAAAAATCTAACTGCCATAGTTTAAAAAAAAGTGTGTTTAACATACTATACATTACCACTTTATAAAGGTTTAATTTCAAGACGACTGTAACGTATTGCAGTGGATGGATGCAAAGAGATATCATGCGAAAATGTCATTTTTTTTCGGTGATAACGTAAGAAGCAATTTCTTCCCTTTACGTAGCATAAATGAATATTAAATTTGGTGTAAACTGTGCCTGCAACTCGCCTGTCCTCCTTTGCAATATTTGCATCTCTGGTAGCTAATGATCAAATTGATCAAATCTCACATCGTCAGTGGGCCTTGCTGCTACTGGCTTCTTGATCTTGTTGGGAACAGTTTCTCTATTTTCGACTAAGACAGGCCTATTTTTCTTCAACAACTCGGCATAAATGTCATATCTAAAGTCTTTCAGCAGATCTAACTTCTTTTTGATGCCTTTCATTTCGTAATGCCTTCGGCGTAACTGGCTTTTACGCCGAAGGCATTACGAAATGAAAGGCATTATTGACACATATGTCCAGCAGTTGCGAGAAGATGTTGATGTACCATCTGTGAGACTTTATGCCAGTGCGGTATAGGGCAATCAGCATGTCAGCCAAGTCTACCCCTCCCAACTTCCATGTGACGATTGTAATTAAATTAAATTAAAATTAAATTCATTTATTGATTCTGACACAAAGATCCATAGATAAGAGTACTAAATGTCACACAGATTATCAAAAAATAGAGAAATCAAAGAATAGATTGACTAAAATACAATAAACAAACATACAATTTCCAGACATCAATTTATATAATAAATTTGTTTAGAACATGGATTGATAAGGCTTGTCGTCCAGTGCCTTTGCAGTCCACTGCAATGTCTATCGGCCAGTACCCCTCCCCTATCAGACTGTTAGTGCTGCCCAGTATCCTGCGTTTTATAGATATTATTTTATTGCGAATCACAGCGTAAAAGTCCTTTCCATGTGCGTCTGCAAACATGCCAGACGCACTACAGTATCTGGGCAGCCCCACCATTGCTCTAAACAAATTATTATAGATGACACGTGACACGTAACATCTACTGAACAATGAGCGAACCTGAGGATCAGCATGTGTCCTCGTACCGCCAGCGCCCCACGCTCCCTTTCAATGTCACAATTATCAGATAGATCAGCAGTGACCCAGTGTCCTAAATATTTAAACTTACTCACCCTGACTAGTTCGCGACCATCCAGGTAGACGGGGGGGATGTCGCTGGGGGGGCGGCCGCTTGTAGCGAAGACCATAACCTCGCTCTTCTTGTTATTATATTAATGCTTGACAATTTGGGGACATGGAACGTCAACATACTGTTTTCTTTCTTTGTTTTACCGTTTGGCAGTCTGGACTGGGTAGGCGTCGCAAAATGAGCTGACAAGTATCACTTTCTTGTTGTCGACCCATTTTACAACACTCATTTTGTTTTTGTTGCAAACAAACAATCTGCAATTGCCTCTCCCAAGTTCCTTAGTGCAGCGATGTGCTGTTTAGTATTTGAGATCAATGACCTCAAGGTAGCGGCACTATTCTTGTTGCAGGGTGGCATGTCCAACAAAGCGCAAACATGCTCATTTACAATTTTAAACTTGGTATCGTAGCGTTCTGAAAGTATTTGTAAAGCTTCGGCATAGCTTGTTCCTAATATAGGCAGGTTTTTTTATAAGGTCATAGGCCTCTGCTTTTAGGAATCCCCTCAGATAAATAAATTTTTGGATGTCGCTAAGGTTATGGTCGTTGTGAATGAATGCGTTGAACATTTCAATGAACGGCTGGTATACGGAATATTTTCCTTCAAAGGCTGTAAGCTTACATGTGGTAAATTGAGCTTTGCAGAGAACAGAGAACAGAAGAAGTAGGAGAAGCGCTTTGAGCTGTTTTTGTAGGCCCTTCGAGTGCGGCAATGCGGGTGCGCAATGCAGCCAGACAATCAAAGCAGCATGCTTCCGTCGACGTAGGGTCTTCGGCGTTTTCACCTAGGTCAATATTGAGTTGTTCATACTTACTAAAATAATCGATGGTTCGTTCCTCCAAGATTTTTAGCATAGCTAAGTCATGCTCTATTGCACTCGAGGTTAGTTTCGTGTATATACGGGTTAGCGAGCCCTTCATGTACCCACGACGTGCGACAAGAGCTGCCACACCTTCAGCAGCCTCCAACTCATCCGTTTTGGACATTGTGAATGATGACTTGATGACGCAACGCTATAGTAAAATTACAAGATTAGAGATAACCCGTATATACAGCTAAGATATGTACCGTAAACACAAACACTTAGAATCCGTAAAATACCTTTTGATTTTTTGACCGTTTTATCTAATATTAATATGATATTGTTCAACTTCGTAAAACTTCTTTGTAAAGTTTCTTCACTTTTGCAAACAAAATGGCGATTTGGCGATTGTTACCGATCGATCGAAATGATTTTCACAAACGCGCACTACACCGGAAACACATAGATGTCGCGGCACGCACACGCTTGTTGTTGCTGCTCCACGGTTGACAACCGTGCTCGTGAATGATGAAGTTAGCCTTTTCCGCTTCCGCTGGGGTTGACGTCACGGGGTTTGTATAGACGGGATTGGTTGAAGTAGGGTATTGGCTGGCGCCTGTCACTTTGCGGCAGGCCTACAGCGAACTTCACTCCACTCACCGACCCGATGACGTAGCCGTCGTCGTCGTCGTCCGTATGAAGGCCGAAATAAAAAGATGGCGGCTCCCGGCGTGATTTTGCACGGCAAGCTCAATGGCTTTGCGCTAACCTTTGCACTGGCCCGATGCAATCCTCCACGTCCAGTAGGTTCCTTTACCGGCGAAGGACCATGTCAAGGTCCTAAATTGGGTGTGGGATGCTGGCATAGGGAGATGCAAGTTCCTACTTTTATACCTATCCTGAAACCTGTGGACGCAAGGGATCAGATGAAGTAGTTTCATTTCTGGTGCATTATTTTACTAACCACCTCGAAAGTCGTGTTAAGCATTTAGAAATATATTGTGATTCAGCAGGTGGACAGAATAAGAAATATACAGTGATAAGATTCATTAATTTTGTTGTCATTAAAATGAAACTTTTGGATTCCATCAAAATTACAAATCCAATTCGAGGACATTCATACTTAGAATGCGATAAAAATATGGGCCTTATAAATCTAAAAACACACATGGAAGTTCCATACCAGTGGTATGATTTGCTGAGAGTTAGTCGCCAAAGACCCAAACGATTGAGGTAGGAATAGGAGAACTAATCAAAAAATTTACTGAATTTTTTCAAAATCAATATCTGAAAAAATGCTCATTTCCTGTGCAGTCCCAAAGAGAATTATTGTGTGTAAGAGAACACCCTAGAGTTATTTTACACCGAAGTAATTATAATGGTATATGGGAGAAATCACCCATACTGTTCCCTTTTTACAAAAAAGGGAACTGGATCAGCAACATCAAATGAATTTGTATTGCCAGATTTTTCCTATCAAGTGTTTTTACCTATTAGTGCAGAAAAGTACAAGGACTTAATGGATTTAAAAAGATTTTGTTCTGAGGGGGCTCAATTCTACTTTGAAGGTACCTCATGTATAATTAGTAAAAAGATTATTAAAAGCTCGATTACACTTCACGGTGCACCGTCGACGGTAAGAGTTAGGAAGCTTAAAACGGAAGGTGTAATCGCTGTTAGGAAGAAAGGAAGCCGACACCGGAACACCGTGCGCTCCCGGCCGTCCTAACTTCCTAACTGCCGGTGCGCCGGCAAATGTAAACGCGCTCAGAGAGACCGGCCGCTCAGTCGCGCGAGGCGTTCATTGTGAGCGGACGTGCATCAGCGAGCCTTGCGTGCAAAAATGACTTCCCAAAAGGAAAAGGATGTATTGTCCAATGTTCTAGAACTGTATAAAGACATGCCTAACTTATGGAACGAATGCAAGATGTTCTATTACACATTTTGTTTCATAAAAGAAGATATTGCTTGGTCCAACATTTTCTTTTTTTATTTCTTCTCACATTTACAGCCGCAGTTGCGGCAAGGGCGATTCCAATTTTTTGAAATTTTGAGAGCACAGGCGCCATACTCCTACTACGTTCGACAGGCAACTGAGTTAGGAAGGCGGCGACCGTGCAGTGTAATCAGAACGTCCTTTCCGCCGTCACGGCGCACCGTTCCGGTAAACCGTGAAGTGTAATAGGCCTTTAAGTTGGACATTCCTTTTAAGGGACACAGTGGATGCATGGACATTAAAGGAGTACATTGATAACTGACGCTTGTAATACAAATCGTTTGTGGTAATGTTTGGCAGGGATACATTCTTTTGGTAGTCCATGGCAATAGCTTGAAATTCCACATCTCTTTTGCTCTTCATTCTTGCATTCTTCTTGCGATCATAAATTGTTTGAGCCTTTTTCTTATGCAAATTGTTAAGAATACTTAACCGATTAAGTTCAACAGTATTTCCTTCAGCTCTTAATGCCTTTGCTTTTATTGTAAATTCGTCACAAGCACTGCAAGTATCGGTCCTTGGATAGCCAAATGATATACAGGGTGGGCCAGAGTAAAATTCACTTTTGAAACCTTTATAAAAATACAATGTGATTTTTCGAACCTTGATCAAACAAAATGTGCGGATACACGACACATATTTATCGATAAAAATCGGGGTAAAAAAAATTATTTGTTGTTTATCTCAAAAACAAAGCAGTTTTAATATTTTTTAAAGTGAAGACTACTTCATCTGGTTTTTTCTTCGTTTCTTTTTGAGTAAATGGTGTATTTTATTCAAAGTACTAGTCTCATTTGAAAGCTAGATAGTTAACATAGCTAAAAAATAAATAAAAATACAAATACGATACATAAACGTAGTAAAAACAATATTTTTTTAGAAAAAAGAAAATATTTTTATTTTATTTTTTCTCTGTAACTTTAAAACTGGGTTATTGAGGTGTACTTTTTTGCATGTTGTATTAAACTTCATAATTTATTTTGACTTTTGATGCTTGCGCGAAGGCTGTTCACGTTCAGTGCTCCAATAACGGCAATTCTGTTTATTGACGAATCCGCTCAAGTGAAAATGAGCTTCGTCCGAGACAAGGATGTTCCCGAACATGCGAGTGTGGAGTCAATACACGTTCTCTCCTGTTCTCACGTTCTCGCGCTCCTTTGTCTCGCGCCAAAAAACCGACAAAAAGTGGAGAAAAGCCGGAGAACAACGTGAGAACTTGAGAAGAATACGCGAATCGCTTCCACATTCACGTTTCTCGCATGTTTCTCGCGTTGTCGCGAGATTCTCGTGAGAATGTGGAGCGCCCTTAACACAAGCTCTGCTTAGCTTGGGGCTAGATGATGCTGAGTGGACTGTTCGGAATTATTTCTTCTGGGCTTCTTTATGCATGCCGTTTTAGCAATGTGAACGTAATCAGCTGGAACGTTAATTTTCTTCTTTCTGATCTGTCTTTCGATAACTGAATGCATGCTGCCTGCTTCCATTTGTGTATGTCCTTTTTCTAATATTTTCTGCACAATCAATATTTTGGTCTCTGCAGCGAAATTTAAAAGTGCATTTGCGAGGGCGGCATTTCTATTTTGGTACGTGCACCTGTCGCTGTAAATAATGATTTCAGAGCCTTCTTTCACATTATGTTTTTGCAAAAACAGTTCCTGCATTCGTATCACAATAGATGAAAATTCGTTAGCAGTTAATGATCCTTCTATTTCATTCCATATAAAACAGTAGCCTTCAGACCGTTTAATGTCATAAACTGTAAAGTTGTGAACTGCTAATTTTGTTTTGTAATACAATACAAGGCTGAGACATTAGATTTAGGACACAACAATACAGACTGTAGATCCATAGTTAGCACTTCTTTGTCACTATTATTATCACTTTATTTCTCTTTTCTTGCAGCATTTTTCATCGATATATGTTTGTGGTATTCATCTTCACTTATATTATTACATTTAAATGACACAAATCACACAAATGTTTCTTCGGCAAAAAGAATGTTAAATTTTTTCTTTCGAAAACTTTACTGAATGTATTGAAACCTGTTCGTAATTATGTTTTTTGCAGTACTTTTCATTATATTCTCTCAACAATTGAGACTTAGACTCCCATGTAGCTTCCAAGTATAATTTTGAGGTTTGATATCTACTATAGTGACTTTCTATTTTTGGCAAATCGTCAAAAAATCTCTCTACGCTTTTTTCTTTGTTTGACATCCTGTTTTCATTTTGTTTTTTTCTTTCTTTTCCATCCGCATTAAGTTCATTGTCACCACCATTTCGAGTCCAATTTAACAGAGTCCACTCACCAATAGCAAGAGTGTTTAAGAACATGGTTTTGCAAACTCTTCTTTTAATACTATCTACTTCCAAGTATAATTCCAAAGATGTTTTTCTTCTTGATATTTCGTAATTTGTTCTTTTTCTTTGAGTTGGTTTAACAACAGTAAGTGTTTTCACGTACATTTTCTTCTCTTTCCATGTCATACTCCAAAATCGCATATAAAAACTAAACAACTTGCTTGCAGATGCATTACCAGAAAAAAACAGAAAACGAAAGAACCATATTACACACTAAGAAAACTAAATCTAATCTACAATTTATCTATAAAATTTATATACCTACCTAACACCTAAAAATAGATATAATTTGTTATTTGATTTTAATCAGATTAATTTGATTTTTTAACTATCTGATTGTTTTCAGTTTGAAAGTCAGTTATTTATTGAATAAAACAACATATTTTTTGTTATATCAATATAATGACGTCATTCTTTTATTTAAAAAATGAAAATGAAGTAGCATATTTATTTGCCTATTTAACAAGAAATATTGATGTAATTTATAAAAAATGACATTAACGAAAATCAACAAACATTATATTCTTCTAAAGGTATAGGTACTTAAAAACACTTCCATTTTGTAATATCCAACAAAAAATTATATTAAAAATAAAAAAGACAACATTAACAGATGATAGTGGTGTAACTAATATAATCGTAATAGGTATACGGAATATAATACGAGGACCCAGATAATCATAATAGGTACGTGAAACTACAGTATTATATTATCCAATAATAGTCAAACATCAGGGACATTCACTTCACGCGTAGGCGCAGTGGCGACTATGGCGAGCGAGCGACTGAATAATAAATATTATATTAGCTAATACCATACCTATTACGATTACGAGAGATACCTATTACGCGCTGTGCAGCGAGAGAACGACTAATACCATCTACCTAATATTTTCTACGTACCTATTACGCGCGCGGCCACGGCGTTCCCGTTCCGTTACCCTGTTATTTCGTATTCGTATTATCTTTGAGTAACAGGTATAAACTATTATATTATACGCTCATAGATTAGGATCGCCGCTGTGTTGCCATTCCGTTGCAGAGTTTGAACTTTGTTTATGTTTTGTTTGGAATGATGTTTTGTTTGTTTTATTTATAATAAGTGCTTTAGTTAGTTTCTAAGTGTAAAGTTAAGTGAAAAGCGAGTTTATGACTGAAATAATAGCTAGCTATTCTTAGTTTAGTAGCACAAATCAACTTCAATTTCAACTTCTTATTGAGTGGCGCCGCTTGCTTTTCATCAAGTGGTCTTCAACATTTCGACTCTGTGCGAAATGCAAGTAAGAATCGAACTAAGGTTCATTTTCTGGCGTCAACGTCGAGAGAAGTTTCTCTCGAGTCATGTGATATCGCTTCGAGAGCCATGCAGGCTACTCGGAGGCTGTTCGTTAACCGGTTGGCTACGATGGTCTGGGGAAAGGTCTTCCGAAAGCTCCAGGAGCTCTCTTGGCAGGGGTCTCCAGCATGGTCTTGCTTCCGGTGGTCTTGTGTGAAGAGGGGCGAGCCCGTTTAAATGTACGTGTGTCCAGAGTTGTCCGCTTGCTTTTCTCTACGACTCTGCCAGTGTCAGTGTTAGCTAGTGTCATAAACTTTTTATTTTGGATGTCGTGGTGGCATGAATAACCTCCCAGAATACAGTCCGCGCGCGGCGCTGCTGCACCGCGCCGCGCCAGCACCAGTGCGTTTCGATTTTTGTTTTGGATGTACCTACCTACCTATCTACGATACGATTAGTGGAAATACCAATGGTGGGCGGGTTACGTACTCGTACCTACCTATTGAACATACCTACCTAAGCCTGTTTAAGTATTAGGGAAAATTTATCACTTCTTACTATTATGTAGGTATTAATAATTAATAATAAATGCGAAAGTCTGTGTGAATTTTTCATAAAAGTAATCTTTTAATCACTTAAGTTACTTAAATGAAATTTGGTATATAGATAGTTTAGGACCTAGAATAGGACATAGGCTATTCAAATTTGGAAATTTTAACCTCTGAGGGGGTGGTAAAGTTTGTATGGAAAATAATTTTTCCTTGGTTCGATTCACTAAAAAATCGGTATAAATAAATTATAAAGTAAATAATTAAACATGTTTTTTTTATTTTTAAGAAACTACCCCTAGGAGGCGTGCAATAAATTTCTGAAATTTGACAAATAAATTTGCAAGCGTGCGAAGCCGCGGGGCGCAACTAGTTATTTTTCTAAACAAACAAAAAAGATTTTATCTCGGTATAAACTTGAACAGGTACAGTATAATATTGTATTTGGTATCGAAAATAATGAATAGGTTCACTGTTATTATACTAATATCACACTAATATTTTGTAATAGGTATGATATCCTAATATCATCAAAGCGATATATTCAATAACATGAATATGGAAAATTGACCCTAATATAACATCACTAACAGATGAACATAGAACCATTTGGGTTTCACTGCTTACACTTGTTTGTTTGAATTTAGTTCTTTCAGAAGGAAGACTTATTTGGAACCCCCGAACCGTAAAGTGGTATAGATAGGCATATTAAATTAGTGATGCTACTTATGTGTGCGCTGTAGTTTATGTCAGGGGAAGTCCCTTAGAACTTTTTGGATGTTTTGGTTGCAGTAATAAAGTAGTTACTGATTTAAATAATCGGTTTTTTTTTAAATCTCTTGATTTTAATCGCAATTTAAATCACTGATTTTAATCAAATGATTTAAATCATATCATCCCTGGTAGGTTGTTTGAATCATTATTTATTTTTGTTTGCTTCCAGCCCCTGCAAGAAGTACTTAAGAGCACTGCAGAAGGAAGAGCAATAATTAAAGCTCACAATGAAAATGGACTGCTGACTAGTAACCACAGACGTAAATTAAGCAACTTGATAATTAAAAATATTTTGATTGAAGACCCTGAAAAACGAATAGACTCAATGATTTTGATGGGTTATGCTAAGCAAATCAAGTTACTTTTTTCAAAAGAAAATATTAGCACATATTTCATACCTTATGTGAATAATACAAGTCTGAAAATTAAGAGATGTGCAAAAGGGAAACTATATGACTGCCTACAAAACCGTAAGAGGTAATATAGAGAAACAATTAAGAAGACAGCTGATCAGAGTACTCCAAGTTCATTCTCTCAGAGTGTAAATGAAGAAGAAGGTAGGTTTATTTCTCTAAATATGTTCTTCAGCCGCACCTTAGACCAATTCGAAGTAATTAGATACTTACTAGTCACCAGGATCAGTTTACATGTTTCCTACTACATCTAGCGGGACTAGTCTCAACCAGGTGTAATCATTGTGACTTTTCATGGTTAAACTTTTAGATACCTATTTAATTGTTTTGGTATTGTATGTATTGATGGTAATTTATTTCAGATTTGGATGAGGATATAAATTTTCTCAAAGTATGTTGTGAACCTTGGAGCCTTATAGAGAAGAAATATAACTCAACATTCAACAAGAAAGTTTCGACTTAGACAATTGCATGAAAGTCAAATGACTATTGCTCAGTACGTGAATTTGTACCATGCACTAAAAAAACCAACAGGCTATCACCTGATGCAGGAGGATTTCAATCACATCCATCCTGGTTATAAAAATATTTTTTTGGAGAATTTCCAATTGCAGACAAACTGTTGGATCTTTTGTTGAAGAAAAACAAACGCCACCAGGATTCCACAATTCAAGAAATTTTAATAGAATGTGAAAATCTTCGTAAGTACATCAATAATTGCGCGTCGCGCCGCGCAACCGTCAATACGCAGCTACGTTACTCAAACTGTTATTATTCCTAAATAGTGGGAAAATTTACGAACTTAAATCTGTGTGTGATATCAAATTGAAGCTTATGAAAAACGCTTTAGAACAGTGAATATTAAGTTTTAAAATTCAACTAGAGTGCAAAGTTATAAACGAAACAGTGAAAAACCGTTAAGAACTCAGTGCTTTGTGCGTTGCGGTGAGTCATCGCTCGCGCACCAGCTGACCCGTCCGACCGACGTATCAACGCATCTCCCGCGCTTCCCGCGCTTCCAATCTACGAGACAATGAACTGTTTAGCGTGCCAACTAGGAATAGGACGAGGAGAGGTCCTACCATGCGCCACCTGCAGAGGTTGCTTCCACTATAAATGCCTCAATATGACGACAGCCTTCTACACGGAAAATAGACCATCGCTGCTCAGCTCTTGGCACTGTCCGAGCTGTGAAAATGTAACCAGACGACCCCGAAACGACAACACCCCGACGAGGAAACAACACCAACAACAGCTAAACGACACGACTATGTCGGTTGATGACCTCGTACTGCAAGAGAAAAGTGTGTTCGGAGGGAGACACAGATACGACTATCGGACCCAATGAAAACTCCCATTGTGCCGTGAATACAGGTACAGAAACAATTACATTTGATAGATTTAGCTTACTATTGGAAACGACGCTAGATAAAAAACTAGAAAAACATAAACAACAAATTCTTACGGACATTCGAACCGCAGTTCAGCATAAAACGTTGTCTACATTTTGTAGTTTTGTTTTGCAAAATATTGCTATTGATGAGTCACTCCTTTTATGGAAGGGGCGGCTCTCATTTTCACAAAAAATAGCAACCAAAAAAGCAAGAGTGGGAATCAAAAGTTATGAGCTCTGCGAATCTAGGACTGGATATTTGTGGAGGATGGAGGTTTACTCGGGCAAGGGGCATGTTCATGTTGCGCAGGTGGAGTCGCAGGAACCGGTTGTAGAGCTTGATGAAGGGGATGAACCAGAGAGCGCAACATCTCAGATTGTGCTCACTTTGATGAGACCGCTTTTTAATAGAGGCCATACGCTCGTTATGGATAACTTTTATAACGCGCCTCTTTTATCACGGATCCTCAAGATGAAACACAAAACTGACTCTATGGGCACTCTCCGGCTCAACAGGGAGTTTGTCCCTGAAGGATTGAAACAACGTGTTGAAAAATCAATGAAGTCGGGAGAGGTCGCTTTTAGCACGACCAAGGATTTGAGTGTGGTTGTGTGGAGGGATAAGAACGTGGTATCCATGATTTCCACCTTTCACGAAATAAAAGTCGGCGGAGTAGAGAAATACGAGAACTACAGATACAACCCAAAAGTAATCCTAGATTACAACCTCTCTATGGGCGGTATAGACCACAAAGACCAGATGCTGCACGCTTACCCCATAAAGAGGGTACGTAATGTGGTCTGGTACAAAAAACTATTCCGTCGACTTCTCAATACACAACACGTTCGTAATCTTCAACCACAACCGCACTCAAGTCCTAGGAAATCGGGAGTTTCGGCTACAGTTGGTGACAGAGTTGCTGCACGTGTCCAGTTCTGGGGTACTACCTCGGCAGGTCAGCAGGCCATCGGTACCAGCCACACCATCGCAGAAACACCTACCAGCGAAAAATAATAAACCACAGCGCTGTAAACTGTACCACGCAGCCAAAGTGCGTCGCACGACGATGTGGAGGTGCAGCACGTGCGCGGTGAACCTTTGCATTCAGGGCTGCTAAAACCAGACTCAAAAGAAAAAAATAAACAGCTTTGTGATAATCTTACTGAGTCAACAGTGAAATGTAAAACTAAAAGTTCACCTGCCCACGATAACAATGACACTAACACGATTTTAAAAATAATCGCAGAAAGATTGCAAAATAAAAAAAATGCAAAAGAAGATGATTCCGAAGATGGAGATAGATATTTTTTATTGTCTTTATTAAACGACTTTAAGAGGATCCCGGAAAGTCGTAAGATGGATGCCAAATACGACATTATTGGAATTATCCGAAAATACGCGACGCCACAATCGTATACTCGAAATTATTATAACTTAGATTCTGAATTTTATGAACATCACTACTTTACGAATACATCTCCAGAATCTCAAACACAGACATCTAATAATCAGCATCAGTCTCCATCAGACGAAATTGCAGCAATCTCATCTGTATCTAATTTGAGTGAAAATTCGGATGCTTCCATATATAATGATTTTTTTACTGACGATATTGATACAGAATAATGTTGTTTTGTAATGTTCACAAAAATACAGGGTGAAAAATGAAAAGTTGACCCACATCAAACGTTTTGAAACTTTTGGTGGGAATTTTTACATTCAAAATTTTTCATTTGTTTTTCGTTTGGTGTGTGTTATTTATTAGCTGTTATTTAAAATCCTATTTCGTATTTGATTGTTGATTATCTATACTTACCTACAGAACTGATTAGTAATTAAGTACCTACATTAAACTAATCCATCTCCACATTATTTTTGTTACCTACTAAAAGATTTTATTATAAAATAGTATACTAATAACTAACTATTATCGAAATTCGCAAGTAATAAAAAATATCACAAATCTATACTATAAATCTATAATATAAAAATGAATCGCAAAATGTGTTGGTAAGCGCATAACTCAACAACGCCTAAACCAATTTGGCCAAATCTTTTTTTAAAATGTTCGTTGAAGTTCAAGGATGGTTTTTACGGCGAGAAATTAAAAAAAATTAGAATTATTGCTGGAAAAACCATAAAAATAGCCCTTTTCTTTTTCCCATAAAAATGATTTGTAACTAAAACGTAGTCAATTTGAGCTTTATTGCTATGTTATAAAGTTCATATTCGCGGGCGAAGCCGCGGGGCGCATCTAGTAATATTATAAAGAGGAAAGATTTGTTTGTTGTAATGAATAGGCTCCGAAACTACTGAACCGATTTGAAAAATTCTTTCACCATTAGAATCCTACATTATCCCTGATGGACATAGGCTATAGAATATTTTCAAAAAAGTTAGGGATCCGTATGAAAACTTTGATAATGTAATCCAAGGTGTGAAAAAAATACCAAAAATAATCAATAAATATCGCGTACGCTGCGGAAACTATTGACAATAGAGCAAAATGATGTACTACAGTTTTATAGACGAAATCAATATCTACAAAAAAGTTACGGATACCATTTGTCTCACTATTATAGTTATGTCACAATAACCACTTTTCCATGTTAAAATATGCAATACTAACGCTGAATAATCTTTATATCGCGTACGCTGCGGAAACTATTGACAATAGAGTAATGATGTACTACAGTTATAAAGAGGACATCAATATCTACAAAAAAGTCTGCGATACCATTTGTCTAACTATAATAGTTTCTATCTATGGGTTGTTGACGCTAGGGCGCTATGGCGCTCATTAGGGGAGGCCTATGTCCAGCAGTGGACTAATATAGGCTGATGATGATGATGATGGGTTTTTGCGGCATCATAGCTGCCAAACTGATGATTTTTATTGTTTGTTTTGTCAAAAGGAGACTTGATCGAGTATTCTAAGCATGGGAAGTCTACCAAGAGTGTGTTTAAATTTATATATTTTTTGTTAAATATCTATTATCTACCCGTGCGAAGCCGGGGCGGGCCGCTAGTATAAAATACAATATTATGTTGTTTAATTTACTTACCTCAATGTTATCAGTAGTCTGTCTTCAGCTGATATAGTATGTTTGAATGTAGTTTCTTGCCGCTGAATTTTACTTTTAACAATTTCAAGTAATTCGTAGAAACATTCTCTAGACATTCTTAAGTAATTATAAAACTTGCTTGGATTTTGTTTAAACGTAGGGTAAAGATTATGGAAATCACCAGAATAACATGTTAACGAAAACATCGGTGAGGCTTTTTTACGAGGGCGTCGTTTCTGTTGCATGTTTTTCAACAAGAGCACTAACAGTAATGTTTCTTCGTCAGAGTCCATGGCTCAACTGTTGTCAACCATCACTAGCATACAAACGCACGGCAGTCAGATACTCTTTCAAATTAGGCATTTAGTATCGGACTGCTAACGCACTGCAGCGGCACGGCAGAGGGTTATAAACAGCGGCACGGTAACCGTGCGGTAGCGGTCCGACACGAAACGTCTAAATTGAAAGAGCCCTTAACCCTATACTTGGCAGGCAATAAAAATCTTGATATGTAATTTTTTTTTAACTGAGTACGTTCCTAGGGCTCTATAGAAACTGTTTCAGGTAATAAAAAAAATCCTTTTGTTTTAATTATTTAATTATGAGTAGTATCCAAATGGATACACTGCCAGGTTTACCTGCAACTTAGTTTTTAAAATCATGTATCCAGAAGGATACACTGCCAAGTCTTATACATTAATAGAGATCACATATTTGGTAAAAATTATTACTAAAACTAATGAAATTACACTTGGAATTCTACCTAATATTACAACCATGCGTAGTAACATACATTTTTTTAATATAAAAATTATACGAGATCACATTTTTCCAATTAAAATACAAAAATTGTTACAAAATTTAAAACCTTGCTCATAAAACTCTACTTAGTAACACAGCCTTGTATTTTATAGAAAATTCCTAATTAAATTATATGGAATCTCTTCTTCGCTTCAGTCTATTTTCGAGGGGTTTGAGCAATTAGTTCTTCATATCATTTAGAATGATAAAGAAGGTAGCAGTTACGCTCTGGCACCAAACACAGTCGGAGTTTACATTTCTGGCAAGATATCCTTGTCTGTCATTTACTACAAAATTTGCATCTCCCTTTGGGTGAGCAAACCGGCATATGACCAATCTGATCAAATCGGATTGCATCCGGTGGTCTGAGAACTGCAGGTGCCTTTATAATTTTATATGAGCTGATTGGTGGCACGGTTTGTGCAGTATTACTGGTTGTCCTCTCAAATTTCAGCAGACCTTCATGTATCTGCATTCGGAACTTCTTCAGGCAGATTGGTTATAGATCCTTCTGATGATCGCGTCGGTATAGAAGCCAGGCGTTGCGCGATCATCGTGATAATGTTGTAGCTCATCAGCTGATGAATCGCCATCATCTAAATCAGATTTGGCACCCACCCTCGGGACAAGAGCGATAATTCGGCGAGCTCTATTCTGCTGTTGTTGTTTTAGTGATGGTGCCTGCACCTAGTCAAAAAATACAATATTAGTAAGAATTTTCTTCTATTATTATTATGGTTTTTCCGTTAGTAATCAGTAAATACATGGACAACACCAGGAAAACAATTATGTAATGTGTTTCTTGGCGGAAATTAAAAACCATAAAAATCACCCGCTGTGCCACATCGATGATCAAACACACGAACACGGTAAAAATAAAATGTTACAGAAAAAATAAAATAAATGTCAATAATTATCCATAAAAATCACTACTTCAATTTTCATACATATGTGGCAGTGTATCCATATGGATACATAACAAAAATAAACAATTATGTAGGCAAGCTAGCAGTGTATCCATATGGATACTATCATATGAACGTATCTATAGCAAGAAAACTTGTTGTTTTTTCAGGTAAAAAACAGCTAAGATATACAGACAAATTCATAATCTGTTATGTCCACTACTTTTTTATACACAAAAAATCGATATTTCGAATAAAAATATTTTTTCTTACCTTGCGAGAAGAAGACACCTGCGCCCGGTCCACCATTTTGTGCACTACTGAGAAATTGGGGTTGCCAGCAACACACAATATTTTTCTACCAAAAGATACCAAAAATATTGCACTATTTACAAAAGAAGTTTTTAAATATTTTTTTTAAGAAACTGGTAGGAATTTTCTAAAGTGAGCGTATCCATATGTGCACAACGCCAAGTATAGGGTTAAAGTCTTTTTGACGAAAACTTATGATGCGATGATCTTTTTTAATTCGAGGCCATGCTTCAAACATTCTTGTAAATGCACATAATGTATACTTAACGTAGTTATATTTATCATATAAATTTGCAATCAGTTTTGCTTTTTTTCCACTATACCCCCTGGTGGTTTGCTTTTTTTCCACCATGGGGTATGGTGGAAAAAAGCAAAATATATTTACATTTTTCTGGAGCAAAGGGTTAGTCGGTATGAAAGTCATGAACATGGTCAGGATAGCTTAGGTCATCTTCTAGAATATACCGTACTCATAGTCATCAGTACAACGCGAAATTTTAAAAGAATTAATTTCATTTTCGGACTTGAATCTGAATTCTGATATTGGAAACGGAGAATGTAAATGTTGGAGAACATGTTTTTTAACTCCGATCGCACCTCTTTTATATATTTGGCCAAACGAGACCATGATGGTGAATCATTATCTGTGCTGGTTTTAATGGAAATGATTGCCTGACGCCATCTTTTCATGGGTGAAATCTTTTAATTTCATCGCATTCATAGTGCAGCTCTCTGCGGCAGTTGCGGCACTATGATTCGCGGCGGCGGCGGCCGTGGTACTTGCTATTTGCATTGTTGGCGATACTTCGCCTATCCGGTCGGCGAGTTCGGCTACTTCTAAATTTTTCCTGTTTGAGATATGATTATAGCTTGTACGTGAGGCGGCAAACGGCTCGACCACAAACTGCGCGTAGAAATTCTTCGGTAACATGGTCCGCGGCCAATGTTCACAAATGGCGTAGGGATTGCGATGGCTTCCGCCGAGCAATTACGGTAAAATCTCCCATCCAAAATTTGACATAAGAAAGCCCTTTTGATGGCCTTCACGCGTCCCATCCATCCAATTGCAAATAAATTCTCCGTCAATGGACGATTGCCAGTCCCAGCCGAAATTAAAGCCCATGAATGAACGAAATAACTGTTTTTGACAGTAAATAGAACGATAAGCCAACAGATCATTCCATTTCAAAGTGTCAATTTGCCAGTTGTATCCATCCAAACAAACAAACACTCTAAACAACAAATAAAGTTGGTTGATGCAAGCTTCTTATCGTACTGTTATAGTTTTCAATACCTATTTTCATTACTTTCAAGATTCTGTAGGTAGGTATCATGGCCCTTCCTTTAATGGTGATAGCCGAAGAGGAAAGGCTAAAAAAAAAACTTGTCCTCGAACGCAAATTTATTCGACTGCGGAGCGATCCTTTCAGCTTGCCAGAAAACAACTTTCGGGCCAATTTCAGGCTCTCAAAGGATCAATTTTCTGATTTGTGCCAAACCCTGGAGCCGCTGCTACTCGTTAGCAAAAGAAGCGACGCGATTTGTCCCGAGCTCAAAGTAAGACTTACCTACTACTTATCTTTATAAACTTGTGGCACCTTTATCTTGACATAGATTACCAACCTACCCACTAACTATAGAAAAGTGTAAAACAAATCAGACACAAGTTACTTTCAACAAAGAAGTCAAGTCATAATTACTAAGACATTTTTATACTTAATCAAATCATAAACTTAAAAACATTTAGGAAGGTACCTACCTACATACCTACCGCCATAACATATATCTATATTTGTATTAACCTAGGATTGTAATTATAATTTCAGATTTTAGCAGCCATTACATTTTATGCTAATGGATGCTATCAAAAGAATGTCGGGGCTTATCACCATCTGGGTTTGTCCCAATCTTCAGTGCATAATTGTATCGAAGAGGTCACAGATGCCCTCAACACACCTGGAGTTTTGTGGACACACATAAAATTTCCCATGACTCAGGCTCATAGGGAGTTAAACATGAGGAAGTTAGTGGATAACAAATTGATTATTAAAAAATGTTTGTAAAGGGAGTATCCAATTATAAGTTACTAACTAAACCATTTTTTCTGTTGTTTTAGATTTATGACAAGGCATGACTTTCCTGGTGTTGTTGGGGCTATTGACGGTACCCATGTGGCAATTATAAGGCCAAAAGAGAATGAGGAGGTCTATTTTAATAGAAAAATGTACCATTCACTAAATGTTTTAATAGTAAGTTATATTTTAACTTCCTTCAAATAGATTTATAGTCCCTAGATCTTTTTGTGTCTAGAAGAGCAGAAATATTTTTATACATAACATTTTCCTATTGTATTGCAGATTTGTGATGATAATATGCAAATTTTGCATTTGGATGCCTCTTTTGGAGGGGCCAGTCATGACTCCCATATATGGAACCAATGCCCAGTAAGGTCATATATGGAGGGTTTGCATGAACAAGGAGAAATATGTTGGCTTCTTGGTATGTTATTTCTTTATTTATACACAGAACAACATGATAGCTACCCATATAAAATGAAACTATAAAGATGTAATAAGAATAAAAGATTTAAAATACTTAAAGGAATGTATTTATTGTTCTTCCAATATAATTTTAAGGTACCTGTATTATTACTAATAGTTTTTGTTACACAGGTGACTCGGGTTATGCACAGCGGCCTTGGCTTATGACCCCAGTTTTGAATGCTCCAATTGGTTCAGCAGAAGAAAATTATACCAAAAAGCACTGCAGAGCCCGCAATGTGGTTGAGCGCTGCATAGGGGCGCTAAAAGCAAGATGGCGTTGCCTCTTGGTTCATAGAGTGCTGCACTACACTCCAATAAAAGCTGGCAAAATTGTAAACGCGTGTGCTGTGCTACACAATCTAGTCAATGACGGCCGCCTTATGGATGACGTACCAGACATCTTGGCTGAACATGCACATCAAATTGATGAACCTCACCATGTGCCTGATGACAGAGGTAGACAAGCTGTCATAGACAGGTTGTGGAGAAGCCGCAACATATTATAGAATGTTTGTAACTATGTGCATTAAAAGAATTATAAATAGGTAATATGAATTTTTAAAGTTGACAGAAATAAATATTATTATGACGATGTAAATAATTCGCTTTCACAAATACTAATTGGTTTACCGCCAATAATCTCTTACTTAATGCTAAAAAAACAAAATGTATAAAATTCATGTTACCAAATGTTAGAGAACTCCCAACTCGAATTATGATGTGTTCTTGGGGTTGCATATTGATCCATCTCTTCAATGGCAACCGCAAATTGATGCTCTCGCGGGTAGGCTTAGTTCAGCAGCCTATGCAGTGAGAACAATTAGACATCTCACTGATCACGACACAGCTAGTTTAGTTTATTATAGTTACTTCCATGGTATTGTCTTATGGTATTTTGCTGTGGGGTCAGGCCGCTCATATTCAGACTATCTTTGTTCTTCAAAAAAGGGTGGTGCATGCGATTTATAAATTATATTTAAATTTATAAATTATATAATGTACCTACCTATAGTATTTAATGTGACTTGTCTAAGTGCTTATTTTGTAAGCCTAAAGAAATAAAGATATTGATTGACTGATTCAGTCTTTCTAGAGAATCTTGTTTGTGTCTGTATGTATGTGCATTATGCTATAATTACATAAAGGATATTGAAAAGTATTGATTCTTTCTTATTCATTTTCTTTAATCAGTTCCTTATCCGCTTTTTTAAACATAAACATTAGGTAGATTAAAATCTCTTTTTGGTTATCATCACATATCTATTGCTTTACAACATAGGTAGGTACTCTGAAAAAACAACTAATAATGGTAAATAGGTTCATTCTACTAAATGTATGTACAATATTATGTAAATGTTGTACAAATTAGGATATTTCTTTAATTTCAATTGTTTTCTATTCAGTCTTTCTAATCAGAACATATATAAATTATTCTGAGGCTATGTCCATTATGCTGTAGTACCCACAGTGAAAAGTAATGATTCTTTCTTATTCAGTCTTTTTAATCACTTCTTTATACATAAAAATTTGGTAGATTTAAGTTACCTACATTTAGGGTTTTATCACATTAAAATCACATTGTTAGACAACATAATTTAAAATTATATTACACAGAAAAAAACTGTTGCAATTATAACAATGGCAAATAACGAACAATACACATTTTAGGAATTAGGATATTATTTAAATTTGTCATACTTTAAACTGCTTCCTATTCAGTCTTTCCAATCATAAAATTAGACAAAGCTTAAAAATCACATTTTCATACATACAATATACTTACATTTTTAAACTATGTATTTTAATAAACATACCTTAACATAATTTAACTATGTCACAACAATACAAAGGTTTTAAATTCTCTACTCAACATACTCTACATACATGCTCTGAAAAAAATGTTGCAACTATACCAATGACAAATAGGTTCATTTTACTTAAGTATAGGAACAATACATGTTTTAGTTATTAAGATATTTATTTATAATTTTAATACTTTTAAATTGCTTCTTATTCAGTCTTTCCATTCATTAAATTAGGCAAAGCTTAGGTATATAAATATCATACCTACACAGAAATAAACTATGTTGCAACAATAACAAAGGTACTTAAATAAATAGGTTATAAATTCTGTAAAAAATATCACTAAAATATTGATACATGATATGATTCTATATTTACACACAGGTACAGATTTAAAATATTCAGGAACTATATAAAATCTAAATCTCTTCATCTTCACTTTGTCAGTCAATATCATCTTAAAATATACCATTGTCGTACCTTAGTTCCTGAACTAATGCTTTAATGTCAGCCGCCATTGCATTTAATGTTGTTGCTATCTCTGTTGATCGGCTTAATAGTGCCTCCAGCAGCTCCTCCTGTCTTCTATTCATATTTTGAGCCCATTCTGGAGGGCCTACACTTGAGCGACGGACATCTGAAATGATGACATTATTGCAAAATGATCATCCAATGATCTTTAAAATCTAATTATTGTATTAATTTCAATCAATCCTAACACTATGAAAAAAAATCTGTTGAATTAGTGCAACTAAGTGGGATATTATTTTTTAAAACCCTTACTTTATGATGGTTTTATGATGTTTCGTTGTTTTTCATTGAAATTAGTTATATTGTACCTAATTAGAACAAACATGAGGCATCCATACTTACATTGCCGTGCACCTTCCCTCCTTCTTTCCCTCGATTGTGCTGGGGGCGAATGCATGATAACCAAATGGGCTAGAAAAAAAAGGTTACAGTTTGTATAAACTAGTTCCTGCCCATAAGAATTATTATAGTAGGATATAAAATAATGTACTTACCATTTCCAGGCTCTTCATTTCCTTCAACCTCCATCTGAGGTTCTGATGCAGGATATATCTGAGGTTCTAGTGCAGGATCTATTTGAGGTTCTGACACAGCTTCCGGCAAAGGTATTGGCTCTGGTGGTGTGACTGGAGGGTCCTAGATGAACAGTAAAATATAAATGGCAACTAGGAGTGTGTCGTTATTTCACTAGATGGTTAAATAAACCGTTAACAGGATTCCACAACGATAACGTTATGCCACGATTCAATAACTATCTATAAACTCCTTAACGATCTTCACGCACGACGACGATAACGAATTTCAACGAAACGGCGACGTGCGTGCACCGCAACGTTCGCGAAGACGCTAAACGGATCGTGAAATCAAAACCAGTGAAATAGCGAGTGAGTGAATATAAGCTATCGTTAAATTTTGGTTTGTGAGCGAATGAGTGAGTGAACCGAACACGTGAATTTAATTTAGTTTGTAAACCACTGTTAATTCGTTGAGCGACTTTAAATTTGATTGTTGAGTGTATAATACCTGCCTAAAATGTAAAAAGGGAAAGTTAAAAGCAAATAATAAGTTGTACAATGGGTGGCCTTATCGCTATGAGCGATGTCTTCCAGGCAACCTTTGGATGGACATGGAGTGGAAGCGTAAAGTGAAGCTTATCGTCAAAATCTCGTTTTATAAAGTTTTTTAACGTTGCCTTAACGTCAACATTCACGCGTTCAGCTACATCTCTCGTGAAATTCTCAACATCCTAGTTTTTAACGATTCTTAACGATAGATAGTTATTTTAACGGTTATCGTTGACCATTAGATAGTTTCGTTAAGTGAATGGAATATCAGTTAACGACCCACTCCTAATGGCAACATAGTACTATTTAAAGGTTCTCACAAGCTTTGAAGAATATGAATATGCTTACATTAAAAGGCAGGCGGACACATTCATTCCCATAAACTGCCTCCATTCCAATGACTTGTAATTAGTGCGTTTGAAGAAAGAATTCTGGGGGAATTCTTTCTTCAAACGCACTAATTACAATTTGTTTAGCAGGCCCGCCACCAGTAGCTTCAGCTTGCCTTCGCTGTTCTGAAGTCTTCTTTCTGGCACCATATCGCAGCTCATTCCAATACTGAAAGAAAATAAGTATCAAACCAAAAAAAAATACTTCACTAGGGGTTTACCTCAAAGAAACCTGAGAAATAATTTAGATTACAACATACTCATTTGATAAAACATCATAACAATGCAGCAAATCAATTTACCTCGCGCCAGCGCGCAGCTGTTTTGGTGGGACCGACTGCAACGCTGTTAAGCATGGCAGCCAGCTCTTCCTACTTCTGCTGAACTGCCTGCTTCGCCAGAGGAGCAGTTTTTAGTACACGGCCCACAGAGACTTCTCTGTTAGCCTCCATGAACTCGATAATTATTTCCATTTGACGCCGGGAGAGCTGTCGAGGCGCCGGCATTTCTAAAATAACTATTGTCATTACTTATCAATCCATACAAACACCCAACAATAGACTAATGAAAATCTCACTTAAAATTTACAATCAGCGTAGGTATCTCAAGTTGTTTTTCTGTTTATTGTTGTCCGCCAAGCAAAGACACATTGAACATTCAAAAAACTTCAACATACGATAAACACTTCACCGCGCAAAACACAACACAGTGTTGCTACATCAAATAATCATCAAATAGAAAGTCAAGAAAAAAAACAATCGAATAAAATTTCAGCCCACCCAATGGGTCCCCGTATCATGTCTGAAAATCTTATCTTACTACTATAATAAATGGAAAAGTCTGTGTGAATGTTTGTTATAAGTAATCTCCAAATCTGCAATTTTTAATTTATTTTTATGATTTATGACTCCAAATTTATTTTAATTGATGTTGTCAGCTATGGAAATGATAGTGACAGTACGGTTTTTCAAAGGACATCATTCTATCAAAAAATGTTACCAGGTGGTGAAAAGCCAGTGCCTCGCCTCACGATTTTATTAGAGATGGCGGTTTCAAATTAGAAACATTTTTGATGAGACCTTCCCAACTAATGTCACCATACAGGATGAAAGAAAACGGACATTTAATAAGAGACTGAGTAGTGCAAGACGCGTAGTAGAGAGCATATTTGACTCAAAAACGGCGGGTATTTTTTAAGCCATTGGAACTCAATGTATACAATACACTGTCGTTGATGTTGTAAAAGCAGTGTGTTGTTTACACATGAATCATAGTCTTTTAATGATAAAAATGACGTCATGTTTATTTTCACAGGTAATCTGTTGCTCCGTACCTTGCCTATACTTGTTAACCTGTGGAAGCAGTTGCATACAAATGCAACTGCTTCCACAGGTTCATTACTTATAAATATGAATACTGCATTTTATTAATTTTGTACTACACACTATGGGATATTCCTAAATATGTTCTTTATTTGCAGAAACATTGTAAATAATTGACAGAGTGAATGAAAATAAGATCAGCAATGAGTTATTGATGGGAAGGGCTCTAAGAGATCAATTAGCAAGAAGAATGTTGGGTGATGATTTCAAATAAAACAAGTTATAAACAATTTATGTGTTTCTATTTCTTAAAATCTCAAGGGCAGAACAACAGGTTCTCTTGCCACCTGGCTTGTTGTGCGAGCGAGCGTTAGCCTCTTGCTCCCTGTTCATATTGAAGGCCCGCCACTCGCGGTCGGACTCCAAAAACGCTTGGCGAGCACCCTCCGACTACGACTGCAGGCTGCCCTTCTCCGCTGAACTGGCGAGGTCTCGATCTCTTCGTCGAGGCGGCGACGCCGTCTTAGTGTAAGGCGCCTTCTCTGACGATCGGACTCCATCTGCAGGCGAGCCCTTCTCCGCTGAACTGGCGAGGTCGCGTTCTGTTGGTCCCGTCTTGGTTTGAGGCGCACCTGGGTGTGATGAGCTTTCGGGAGGTTGGCGTTTCTGGGTTGCCAAGCGGCTCATGCCGACTGCCAGCCGGCTCATACAGGCTGCTTCGTGCAGGCTGCCAACAACTGGCGACTGATGCAAGTCTTCAAGATCTGAAAATTAATTAATTTAATGAATATCCACATAGAGTTAAGTCACAGTCCTAGCTACAACTAAAAAGTTATTTGTATTAAGGAAATGGATTATAATTCTACCATCAAAACTACTTTAGTGTAGGCTACTACATTGTAGTTAAAAAATGCAATCACAGCAATATTGTTCTTCCTTCATGTTGATCTAACATCAGTCTAGGAACCCTAAGAAGGCTAAGTTTATCTAGTGGGAAGTAAAAGAATCATGATTTAAATTTATTTTTATTTTTTGTTTTAAACTTAAAAGATTCGGATGTTTCTTGAGCTGCTGGTGGTGATGGGGATAGAAATTGTGAGGGCCCTGTGAAACAATGAAGAAAGTTATAAGCTGCCTCACAAAAAATATTATAAGAATATTTATTTCCTTGAAACACCACATTTTATTTATTTCCTTGATACAGATACAATCATGGCACAGAGGTAAATCCTCGAGGAAGGACTATGCTCCTTTTCATCATCATCATTAACCAACTATCCGCTAGAGGCGCTGTACAAGTTTTCATATATTTTTTTGAACTACAGTTGCTAGCGAGTAAAAACTCAGTGTCCGTGATGGTAGCGTACCCATAATCGAATACACGATTGTTGTTATGCCTAATAAATACTGTATAAACAATGCATAATTAATGCAAAACTAGAATAAATAGTGCCTCTCTGGTTTCGAAAATAATGACCATTCTTAGTGGGTACGCTAGCATAACGATCAAGCTAGCGTACACATGACCGTACTCAAAAACGACTCATGTTACAGAAACGAAATTTACACAAATAATACGCTACAAATACTGCCACAGCTATGCAAAATTTCATAATGATCGCTTCTAAAGGAACGGAGATAATAAACAAGACTTTCAAAACATTCCGAGCTAGCGTTATGGCAGCGTACACATTAAAAAACCTAATAGATCTTATAGAAAATGAACTTTACTGATTATAAATGATATATGTATAAATAGTGCGTGAAATACTCCCTCTGCCAGTAGTCATCTATACTTATAATAAAACTGTAACCGGTCCAATTCTGTACATTGAAGATATTTTGAAAATTTTTTTTGGAGGGCTCTCTATTTTCGATACTCAAGCCAAAACTGTATTTTTTTTCATTCATGTCTGTCTGTCTGTCTGTCTGTCTGTCTGTCTGTCTGTATCGTAAACGCGCATCACGCCGAAACTACTTGATGGATTTAAATGAAACTCGGCATGATTATAGGTCATACTACGAGGAAGGACATAGGATACTTTTTATCCCGGAATTCAGTAAGGTTCTCATGGGAGAGGGTATGAAAGTAAAATTCCTTTACCGCGCATCACGCCGAAACTGCTGAATGAGTTGGAATGAAACTCGGGACGATTTGAGTTCATACTACAAGGAAGGACATGGGATACTTTTTATCCCGGAATTCAGTAAGGTTCCCTTGGGAAAGAGGGTGAAAGAAAAATTCTTTAACCACGCATCACGACGGAATTGAATGAATTCGAATGGAACTCGGGACGATTGTAAATGGGATACATTTTATCCCGGAATTCAGTTTGGTTCCCCTGGGCTAGACGGGTTTTGAAAAATTTCTCACAACATCTGAACGACGCGTCGTTCAGATGCTGTGAGAAATTTTTCAAAACCCGTCTAGCTCAGGGGAATAAAACTGAATTGAACTGATAAACGCGAAAGTTTGTAAGTATGAATGGATAGATGGATGGAATTATTGATAGATGGATGAATGTTTGTTACTCTTTGACGTAAAAACTGCTGAACGGATCTGGATGAAATTTGGCACAGAGATAGATTATAAGCTGGAATAAGAAATAGGCTGTATTTTATCCCGAAAATCCCACGGGAAAGGGAATTACGCAAGTAAAATCGCGAGTACTCCAAATAATAATCATGCGCAGACGAAGTCGCGGGTACCAGCTAGTTCTTTATAAAAATTCTTAGTGAAACAACGTAAAAAGTCCATGTGAACTTCTAGAAACAAATGCATTGTGGTACAGTCGCACACACAACAAATAATTTAAAATGGAAATTATACACCGTACAATGTATATTACTAAATATAAGTAGTTTTGTTACTTTCATGAGTAGGCATTGCTTCTGAATGATGCTACCTACGTGCTTGAAGGGTCCATCCTATAGGTGCTGCAAGCTTGTTGTAGTAGGAAGTATTTCTGTTAACTGAATGCACATGAATTCAATGAAAAGAAATACTTGATTTTCAATATCGTGCTAAAGTTTTGACAAATTATTTACCACTACAAATCAGTGCCTCTGGTGTCATTCGATCATTCACAATGATCGATATCAATCATGACCTAGTATGAAGATGATCCGGATCATAATAAGACCCGTTCATTTGAATGATTGATTTTGCCGGCGGCCTATCATCGCCTCACTTCGAGTTTTCGTTTAATGCCAGAAACATACTTGCGTGTCGCGGTGTGTCGGGGCGCGCCAGAAGCATATCGGTTTCATACATTTAGTGGATGATTCTACGAAAACTCGTTTTTTGTCTGACTTCTGTGGCACATTTTTTTTTGATGAAATTGCACATCATGATAGTATATTCTAAATGAAGATTTAATTCTGAATTTTTTGGTAGTGAAGGGAACTTTATTGGCCTTATGGTTACGGAGTTATTCAATTTTAAAAATATGGTGTCCACGGAAATCAGAATTTATATCACCAAAATCAAATATGGGTTGGTTTATCAATAAAAATATGTGTTTTCGGTAGTAAGTAGATTATTAAGCTTCTTAAAACTAAGGACCAATTATTTGACGTTTGTAGTTTTAATCAGTTTTTACAAAAACACCTTTAAATCATTACTGTAAATACAAGTAACTTTTTACAAAAATCACACTAATAATCTTTGTATTAAAAATATTATAATTATTCATTTTTCACCTCCTGGACGCTCTCGATCATCCTGGACACCTCCTGGATGCTCTCGATCATCCTGGACACCTCCTGGATGCTCTCCATAATCCTGGACACCTCCTGGATGCTCTCCATCATCCTGGACACCTCCTGGATGCTCTCCATCATCCTGGACACCTGGATGCTCTCCATCATCCTGGACACCTCCTGGATGCTCTCCATCATCCTGGATGCTCTCCATCATCCTCTGGATGCTCTCCATCATCCTCTGGATGCTCTCCATCATCCTCTGGATGCTCTCCATCATCCTCTGGATGCTCTCCATCATCCTCTGGATGCTCTCCATCATGCTATGGATGCTCTCCATCATCCTCTGGATGCTCTCCATCATCCTCTGGACACCTCCTGGATGCTCTCCATCATCCTCTGGACACCTCCTGGATGCTCTCCATCATCCTCTGGACACCTCCTGGATGCTCTCCATCATCCTCTGGATGCTCTCCATCATCCTCTGGATGCTCTCCATCATCCTCTGGATGCTCTCCATCATCCTCTGGATGCTCTCCATCATCCTCTGGATGCTCTCCATCATCCTCTGGACACCTCCTGGATGCTCTCCATCATCCTCTGGATGCTCTCCATCATCCTCTGGATGCTCTCCATCATCCTCTGGATGCTCTCCATCATCCTCTGGACACCTCCTGGATGCTCTCCATCATCCTCTGGACACCTCCTGGATGCTCTCCATCATCCTCTGGACACCTCCTGGATGCTCTCCATCATCCTCTGGACACCTCCTGGATGCTATCCATCATCCTCTGGATGCTCTCCATCATCCTCTGGATGCTCTCCATCATCCTCTGGATGCCCTCCATCATCCTCTGGATGCTCTCCATCATCCTCTGGACACCTCCTGGATGCTCTCTATCATCCTCTGGACACCTCCCGGATGCTCTCCATCATCCTCTGGACACCTCCTGGATGCTCTCCATCATCCTCTGGACACCTGGATGCTCTCCATCATCCTCTGGACACCTCCTGGATGCTATCCATCATCCTCTGGGTGCTCTCCATCATCCTCTGGATGCTCTCCATCATCCTCTGGATGCTCTCCATCATCCTCTGGACACCTCCTGGATGCACTCCATCATCTTCTGGACACCTCCTGGATGCTCTCCATCATCCTCTGGACACCTCCTGGATGCTATCCATCATCCTCTGGATGCTCTCCATCATCCTCTGGATGCTCTCCATCATCCTCTGGATGCTCTCCATCATCCTCTGGACACCTCCTGGATGCTCTCCATCATCCTCTGGATGCTCTCCATCATCCTCTGGATGCTCTCCATCATCCTCTGGATGCTCTCCATCATCCTCTGGACACCTCCTGGATGCTCTCCATCATCCTCTGGACACCTCCTGGATGCTCTCCATCATCCTCTGGATGCTCTCCATCATCCTCTGGATGCTCTCGATCATCCTCTGGATGCTCTCCATCATCCTCTGGATGCTCTCCATCATCCTCTGGATGCTATCCATCATCCTCTGGATGCTCTCCATCATCCTCTGGATGCTCTCCATCATCCTCTGGAAACCTGCTGGATGCACTCCATCATCCTCTGGATGCTCTCCATCATCCTCTGGATGCCCTCCATCATCCTCTGGATGCTCTCCATCATCCTCTGGACACCTCCTGGATGCTCTCTATCATCCTCTGGACACCTCCCGGATGCTCTCCATCATCCTCTGGACACCTCCTGGATGCTCTCCATCATCCTCTGGACACCTCCTGGATGCTCTCCATCATCCTCTGGACACCTCCTGGATGCTCTCCATCATCCTCTGGATGCTCTCCATCATCCTCTGGATGCTCTCCATCATCCTCTGGATGCTCTCCATCATCCTCTGGATGCTCTCCATCATCCTCTGGACACCTCCTGGATGCTCTCCATCATCCTCTGGATGCTCTCCATCATCCTCTGGATGCTCTCCATCATCCTCTGGATGCTCTCCATCATCCTCTGGATGCTCTCCATCATCCTCTGGATGCTCTCCATCATCCTCTGGATGCTCTCCATCATCCTCTGGATGCTCTCCATCATCCTCTGGATGCTATCCATCATCCTCTGGATGCTCTCCATCATCCTCTGGATGCTCTCCATCATCCTCTGGATGCTCTCCATCATCCTCTGGATGCCCTCCATCATCCTCTGGACACCTCCTGGATGCTCTCCATCATCCTCTGGACACCTCCTGGATGCTCTCCATCATCCTCTGGACACCTCCTGGATGCTCTCCATCATCCTCTGGACACCTCCTGGATGCTCTCCATCATCCTCTGGATGCTCTCCATCATCCTCTGGATGCTCTCCATCATCCTCTGGATGCTCTCCATCATCCTCTGGATGCTCTCCATCATCCTCTGGATGCTCTCCATCATCCTCTGGATGCTCTCCATCATCCTCTGGACACCTCCTGGATGCTCTCCATCATCCTCTGGACACCTCCTGGATGCTCTCCATCATCCTCTGGATGCTCTCCATCATCCTCTGGATGCTCTCCATCATCCTCTGGATGCTCTCCATCATCCTCTGGATGCTCTCCATCATCCTCTGGACACCTCCTGGATGCTCTCCATCATCCTCTGGACACCTCCTGGATGCTCTCCATCATCCTCTGGATGCTCTCCATCATCCTCTGGATGCTCTCCATCATCCTCTGGACACCTCCTGGATGCTCTCCATCATCCTCTGGATGCTCTCCATCATCCTCTGGATGCTCTCCATCATCCTCTGGATGCTCTCCATCATCCTCTGGATGCTCTCCATCATCCTCTGGACACCTCCTGGATGCTCTCCATCATCCTCTGGATGCTCTCCATCATCCTCTGGATGCTCTCCATCATCCTCTGGATGCTCTCCATCATCCTCTGGATGCTATCCATCATCCTCTGGATGCTCTCCATCATCCTCTGGACACCTCCTGGATGCTCTCCATCATCCTCTGGATGCTCTCCATCATCCTCTGGACACCTCCTGGATGCTCTCCATCATCCTCTGGATGCTCTCCATCATCCTCTGGATGCTCTCCATCATCCTCTGGATGCTCTCCATCATCCTCTGGATGCTCTCCATCATCCTCTGGATGCTCTCCATCATCCTCTGGATGCTCTCCATCATCCTCTGGATGCTCTCCATCATCCTCTGGATGCTCTCCATCATCCTCTGGATGCTCTCCATCATCCTCTGGATGCACTCCATCATCCTCTGGATGCTCTCCATCATCCTCTGGATGCTCTCCATCATCCTCTGGATGCTCTCCATCATCCTCTGGACACCTCCTGGATGCTCTCCATCATCCTCTGGATGCTCTCCATCATCCTCTGGATGCTCTCCATCATCCTCTGGATGCTCTCCATCATCCTCTGGATGCTCTCCATCATCCTCTGGATGCTCTCCATCATCCTCTGGATGCTCTCCATCATCCTCTGGATGCTCTCCATCATCCTCTGGATGCTCTCCATCATCCTCTGGATGCTCTCCATCATCCTCTGGATGCTCTCCATCATCCTCTGGATGCTCTCCATCATCCTCTGGACACCTCCTGGATGCACTCCATCATCCTCTGGATGCTCTCCATCATCCTCTGGATGCTCTCCATCATCCTCTGGATGCTCTCCATCATCCTCTGGATGCTCTCCATCATCCTCTGGATGCTCTCCATCATCCTCTGGACACCTCCTGGATGCACTCCATCATCCTCTGGATGCTCTCCATCATCCTCTGGATGCTCTCCATCATCCTCTGGATGCCCTCCATCATCCTCTGGATGCTCTCCATCATCCTCTGGACACCTCCTGGATGCTCTCTATCATCCTCTGGACACCTCCTGGATGCTCTCCATCATCCTCTGGACACCTCCTGGATGCTCTCCATCATCCTCTGGACACCTCCTGGATGCTCTCCATCATCCTCTGGACACCTCCTGGATGCTCTCCATCATCCTCTGGACACCTCCTGGATGCTCTCCATCATCCTCTGGACACCTCCTGGATGCTCTCCATCATCCTCTGGACACCTCCTGGATGCTCTCCATCATCCTCTGGATGCTCTCCATCATCCTCTGGATGCTCTCCATCATCCTCTGGATGCTCTCCATCATCCTCTGGATGCTCTCCATCATCCTCTGGATGCTCTCCATCATCCTCTGGACACCTCCTGGATGCTCTCCATCATCCTCTGGACACCTCCTGGATGCTCTCCATCATCCTCTGGACACCTCCTGGATGCTCTCCATCATCCTCTGGACACCTTCTGGATGCTCTCCATCATCCTCTGGACACCTCCTGGATGCTCTCCATCATCCTCTGGACACCTCCTGGATGCTCTCCATCATCCTCTGGACACCTCCTGGATGCTCTAGACACCTCCTGAGACACCTCCTGAGATTAAAAAGACAGACCTACTAGCTATAATAATTTAAATGATAAAAAAGCTTCGGACGAGTTTTGCTCCAACTCGAAAACTAACAACCTAACTAGGTAAAGGTTTTTTGTTTGCTTCAGTACTTCAACTTTTAAAAAGTGAAGTGAACAAAAATGAAAGTGAGCGCTTTATTACCTAATTTTAAATTTTTAATTATTTATAACATGAATTTTATGACATACCCAAGTGTCCTGTAAGGTCATAAGGAAATAAAGCACTTTGACTATTGACTATTTTGTCATCTTAAAACTGACTGTTTCTTGTCAAATGTTTTTGATTTCCATTTGTTTTGTATAGGTTTCTAAAGCGGGGTCTGCTGCAACAATTTTCTAACAAAACATTTTAACAAAACATGTTAGCAAAACATTTTTTTCAAACAGCCCGTCTGGTGCGTTCTGTTTTGTTTATTGTTTTTGTTTCATTTCAAAAATGAGTTCCGACGAAGAGGACGTAGAAGCTGTAATAGCTAAAGTAGATTTAGATCTACAAAGACGTAACCGAAATAGATTCCGGGTCCGACCCTACCTGCTACCTCGTTCCTTCAATATTTATCAAGAACTACGTATAAACCTTCCTCTTGAATCACTCTATCTATTAAAAAAAATCGTATCAAAATCCGTTGCGTAGTTTTAAAGATTAAAAGAAAGCATTCAAAGGGATATAGGGACATAGGGACAGAAACAGCGACTTTGTTTTTTAATATGTAGAGATAAAATCTATATGAAACTATGAGCTACAAAGATAAAAGGAAATAAACTAAATATAGAACTAAATATAAATATGTATAGACGTCTTGCTTCATTGAGCGCGAACGTAAAATGCGACGCTTCCCCTCCCCGCAGGCGAACGCGGGTGATGTTATCCATTTGTCTCGGCAAACATGTTTAGGTGTTTTTACGAACAAAACTGTTAAGCCACGCCCCTATTTTGTTTTGTTAACATGTTATGATGTTAGAAAACACGAAAACACGTCGCAGCAGACGCAACTTTACTTTTCCCAAGTTTTGTCTAAACCAAAAAGCTATACTTCGGTGTATGGTGGTAGTACCATTTAATCTAAGTGGTTTGCAAAAGGTTTTCACTTTATATATACATATACATACAATATTTATGTATTGTCCTGACAAAATCAGGGATTATAGCTATTTTTTTATTGGAATATTGAAGCGTAACGCAAAGAGGTGGGTCACGTCTATTAAATTAAAATCAAGAACGCTTCTTCTTTTATTGATTCCTTGCTTGAAACGTCTTATGAAGTTTTATTTCACGCTTCAAAACTTAAGCCAAGTTCAAAATCCGTTAAAGTCTGCAAATTATGCGTTAACATAAACAAATCGTTAAATTCTGTACAACTCGACGTGGACGTTAAATGTCTGTAAAATTAAACAGTTGTACCTACTGGGCCGGAGAATTGTGACTAAAATGAATTTGTGCACCACTTTAGCTTAATCGGAATAATAAGGGTGATAAACTTTAGGACAAATGAAGAAATATGGAAGGACTTTGATGAAAATTTTACACGCCCATAACTACACTCGAGAGCAATGAATCCGGGTCACTCAAAGAATCCAAAAAATCTCGGAAAGTAAGAATGCTAGGTTAATGCAATAAATTGTATTTAATAGACAATTTAATACTCCTTAAATGAAAGTTAAAAAAATATGAGTCACCATACATTTTATTTACACAAAATTACATAAAGAAAAAAAACTGCTGATCTCTCCTTAAAACAAAAATAGGAAACATGAAATTTTTGAACTTTATGACGATTTTCTTGAATTTCAATACTTCGTATTACCTCCTCGTGCTTCCATTACTGCGTTTACGCGGTTTGGCATGCTGTACACCAAGTTCCTTATACGATTTTGGGGAATATTCTCCCATTCCTCTGTGAGAGCAATTTTGAGCTCAGGAAGCGTGATTGGGGGAGGGTTTCGTTGTTTTACGCATCTCCCTAGCTCGTCCCAAGCATGCTCGATCGGGTTGATATCCGGGCTGCGCGCTGGCCACTCCGTACAAGTAATGTTCATCTCTTGAAGGTAGTCATTCACAATCCTACCTGTATGAGGTCGGGCATTGTCATGCATAAATATAGCATCCTCACCCAAATTGACCATAAATGGACCAACGTGTTCGTTGAGGATTTCTTCCACATATCTTACGCTAGTTAAAGAGCCGTTTTCTATGATCACCAGCTCTGTGCGACTTTCAGAGGAAATTCCGGCCCACACAAGTACAGACCCACCACCGTAGGCTACTTTTTCTTCGATGCATGCTTGCTTGAATCTTTCCCCTGGTCTTCTATACACTCTGTGTCTTCCATCGTGCTAGTAGAGCATAAATTTTGATTCGTCGGAGAACATATCTTTCGACCAATCTTCAATACTCCAATTTACGTGGTTTTGGGCATATCTTAGTCTTGAAATACGATGGCCACGCTCCAGTTTAGGGCCGTTTGCAGGTCTAAGGGGTTTTAAGTTAGATTCAGCAAGCCGACGTCTTACTGTCCTAGTATGGTTAGGGACAAACTTGTATGGCGTGTCGTGTCGCGACACGGTCTACCGTGTCGCAGACTGCTAGCCACCGATTGCGCCAGAGCGGTGGTGGGGGTTATGTCGCGACACGACACAACAGGCAAATGTGTTTCTATACTGGCGCGTGGCTCGTGGCGCGAACATTTTTTAATTTAGTATTATTTGCAGCAAAATGACAACACATGACGTTGACAACACAAACAGGTTCCTGAAATACATTAATATTAGTAGGTTGGCAAGAAATCTTAGCGCAAAAACAAAAATAAACTAAAGTATTCAATTATTTCATCATAGGCTATGTGATCTGTATTAATCTGAATATAAGTTTTACGGATTTGGCTTAATCTGTAATCTGTATTTGTGGTCAAAATTCTCTACAGATACAGATAAATCTGTATATATGGGAACACTGGGCCATAACACCTCGTGTCGCGACACGTTAGTGTGCACACTCACAGCCGCGACAGTAAGCATCGCGACACGCCAGGACACGTAAATATGTTTCCGCCCTAATTCGATCATGCATTTTGTGATTGACCGATTGAACGATTACTTACCGGTGCGAGATCTGTCTTTTCTTTGCGTCGCGTCGCGTCATTTCGTTACTGCCCGATTTGATTCTCGCAAAAACTTATTAAATTCATGATCATTTATTTGACCTGAATTGAGATAGATATCTTTTTTTTTAGAATCTTTTTTTCATAGTAGGTCTACCTACTATGAAAAAAAGATTGAATTGAATTGAGATAGATATCTATATCTATCTCAATTCAGGTCAAATAAATGATTATAATAAATGATTATTGAGTATGATATATGATAAATGATTATTATTAATTACAAATAAGTTTTTGCGAGATTCAAATCGGGCTGTAACGAAATGACGCGACGCGACGCAAAGAACAGATCTCGCACCGGTAAGTAATCGTTCAATCGGTCAATCACAAAATGCATGATCGAATTAAACGAAAACTCGAAGTGAAGCGATGATAGGCCGCCGGCAAAATCAATCATTCAAATGAACGGGTCTTATGATCCGGATCATCTTCATACTAGGTCATGATTGATATCGATCATTGTGAATGATCGAATGACACCAGAGGCACTGATTTGTAGTGGTAAATAATTTGTCAAAACTTTAGCCCGATATTGAAAATCAAGTATTTCTTTTCATTGAATTCATGTGCATTCAGTTAACAGAAATACTTCCTACTACGACAAGCTTGCAGCACCTACAGGATGGACCCTTCAAGCACGTAGGTAGCATCATTCAGAAGCAATGCCTACTCATGAAAGTAACAAAACTACTTATATTTAGTAATATACATTGTAAGGTGTATAATTTCCATTTTAAATTATTTGTTGTGTGTGCGACTGAACCACAATGCATTTGTTCCTAGAAGTTCACATGGACTTTTTACGTTGTTTCACTAAGAATTTTTATAAAGAATGACTACTGGCAGAGGGAGTATTTCACGCACTATTTATACATATATCATTTATAATCAGTAAAGTTCATTTTCTATAAGATCTATTAGGTTTTTTAATGTGTACGCTGCCATAACGCTAGCTCGGAATGTTTTTGAAAGTCTTGTTTATTATCTCCGTTCCTATAAAAGCAATCATTATGAAATTTTGCATAGCTGTGGCAGTATTTGTAGCGTATTATTTGTGTAAATTTCGTTTCTGTAACATTAGTCGTTTTTGAGTACGGTCATGTGTACGCTAGCTTGATCGTTATGCTAGCGTACCCACTAAGAATGGTCATTATTTTCGAAACCAGAGAGGCACTATTTATTCTAGTTTTGCATTAATTATGCAGTGTTTATACAGTATTTATTAGGCATAACAACAATCGTGAATTCGATTATGGGTACGCTACCATCACGGACACAAAACTCATGGTAGACCTACAGATGAAACCCCCTGTCATGTGAAATCATGTTAGGTATAAAATATAAGACCTGTGTTAGGCTAATTTCCGGCGCCTCTGCAATGCCAGTGGCCGCTTGAGGCCCAATGATTTTGAAGACTCTGTCCTCAAGATCAGTTAACTGTATTTTTGATGCCAGCCCACCACTAGTTCCACTTGCTCTTTGCACTATTCGTGCTTCTTTTCTTTTTGTGTTATTTTTGAGGTCGCTCCAAACATAATTTCATTGAGATGGATGTAACTACAGGTAGATCAAGAGTATTATCAAAGTTATAGGACAGGTAGGTAAGTAAATAAAAATAAATCAACCATACAAAAACAAAAAACGAACCTTTCTCCACTTCTCAGTGCTTTTTGTGTCCCCAGTGGCATCAGCGTTCAAAATATTTGAGAGCTCTTCCCAGCGGTTAATGGTATTGAGCCGGCCGCTGGGCCCCTTCGTCGGCTTGCTGAGGTCACCGTTCCTATTGAATTAAATGTAACTAATTAAAAACCAACACGGTAGAAAGTTATAGGTACTCAACGAATACGATTTAAGTGTACGACTTATTGTTGTGTGTAACTAGAAACCGGACTTTTGGTACCAAAAGTCCGGTTTCACATAAATCGTATTCGTAGAGTACCTAGATAACTTTCTCAAACTCCGGCCCAACTTTCACAGCAACATAAAAAGTAATTTAGATATTGTGACAATGTATTCCTAATGAACTCACATACCTTCCCATGTAATCCACCAGCATTTCAAATTGAGAGGCACTTGTTCTCGGCGTTTTATTCATTTGAAAACACTACGCACGAATCCCATCCGTTGTGTTGTTGTTTTTTTGTAGCGAAATGTCAAGTGGAACCGTCGCTCGCGTCGCGAATTAGGACGAGTGCGCCTAGGAGCTTAAGAAAAATACTTTTACTTTTATTTAAGTATTTAATTAAGTTAAAGATATTACATTTAATATTAAGTCTATATAATCTAGTGTCCGATGTGAGAACAATATAAGAATAAGAAGGTGAGTGAAGTCGAGTGTCTCGTGGAGTTTAGGCCGAAGGCGGTCGTGTGCATCACGTTGTGCTGACTCTACGTCACGTTGTCGATGCTTCCACGAGTGGACTTCATCAAGGGGGTTATTCTGTTCGAAGGTGGGCAATTCTACAGCTATAACACCTCCCCCCGTACTTCAGCGACTATTGCGGAACGTTTTTCGAGAGAGTCGCTGAAATGTTGATGGGATCAATCTTGACTTCATAGGGGTTAAATTTTCTTTCCTAGGTTTCAGAATGTATTCCCGTAGATGGTGGCGTTTCGATTTTTTCAGTTGGATATTTTCGGATGTTTTTTGCTCGAATATTTCGATTGTATGCGATGCCGATGGCGAGTGCAGCTGTACTTAGAATAATGGTGTAGATAGGTATGGTAGTGTGATACAGGCTATTGTCCGAGATTTCATTAAGATTGGTTGGTGTCTTTAGGGAAATTTCCTCATTGAGTCGATTGAATTCAGGATGACGACGCTTTGTTGGATTCTCGGTCCTTAGATGTGGATACATCCATGATTTTGAAAGGATATCCTTTTATGCGATCATCTGAGTTAGAGATAGTGATTTCGGGCGTCCTGAGGTAGCAGTTTAACGGGATGGTGACTATGTAACTTCCTTTTAGGATTCTGTGCTGCTCCAGTCCACAGAATGTCTTGACTCTTGTCTGGTTGGGGAAACTCACGGTATAGTGTTTATCGTCGAGTTGTTCCATTGCTTCTCTTGTCAGGATAACGGTAGTCAGTTTGCAGGTTGGATGAAGGTCTTGCTGGATAATGAGCTGATGAATGCAGTCAGGGTTATCCCGAACCTTGTTGTTGAACTTCTTTTCGCATAAATACCATGATTTTACCTTCGGACATTCTGTCTCCATGTACATAGAGTCTTCTCCAGAGATTGCTATAAAGGGTTGGTATAAGGGCTTGGTGGTGCTTGTTAGGGATAATTTATAAAGGTCATAGGTAATTGGAAAGGCAATCGGTACTTTATAAACGTTGACTACTTCGTTACCAATGTAAAAATATCCTAGTTTTATAATATCGTAAAAATAACTAATATCTACGTCCAGGATCTCGTCCTTCGAATACTTAATCCTAAGCTTATCTAAAATCATCTTCAAATCTGCTATATTTAATATTGAATGAGGAGCCCCCGATTGTGCCACATGGGCGTATTTTATAAAATCAGCATCCTTAGTCATACATATCGCTTTTCATTATAAGATTAAGAATTTTATTTATTTTCTCTTGATTTTTAGTTATATTACCTATATTATATTATATAGGTAATATAACTAAAAGAATTATATTAGTATATTAGAATTTGTGAAACCCATTTTTTATTTAAACTAATGTGATCATTAATTTCAGTTTCTAATTTATGTTCGTTATCCTTGAGAACTTTGATGGCATTGTTGTATTTAATGGCGTAACACGAATAAATTTGGGCTACATTGGATTTCATTGAAATAAGTGAGTCAGGCGACTTCCTATATTTGTGGGGTAATAGTACTAATTTCACCTATCTTCTGTCTCTATCATCGTGTATCATTAGAAAAGTGATAAAAATATGCAATGTGAAGTAAGCATCGTTTCGTAATGCTGCCATCATATTATCCTCAATACTTTTTTCTTGGCAAGAATGGCAATCAAGCTTATGGCAGCCTTCCCAAGCGATTAAAATTATGGACAGATGTTGAGTGATATGTTGTCAAAACGTCCTAAGTTCGGAGATTCGCTAGAAGATTATTTCTACGATAAAATATACTTAATCAACAGATGATTTAATCAACAAATTTATAACTGATAGAAGAGCCGTAGAATGTGTCTTACACGGACTAAATAATAGATTATCGCGCTGTTAGATTAGGAGCAGACGGAGCACAGTTTGAAAGTCTAGATAAATTGCTAGCTTTCCTCAGAAATTCTCGAAATATTAAAACTAATTTCAACGACAAACGAAATACTAATACGAATGTCAAGTCGATTCATTGGTCAAGTCAGCCCGCACCATATCAGATGTCAACCTCAACAAAAAAAAAGCACTATTCGGGTTTCGCACGAATAATGGTTCCAGCGATAGTAAATTAGTCTCTGCGATTGACAATGGTTTTATAGAAACTAATATAGATGTAGACTCTATACGAGACGAAATAAGCTCCTTTGTAGAAAGCCAACAACAACAGAAGGACAAGTACGATAAAACACGTGCAAAACCATATCAATACAAAATAGGAGATTTAGTGAGGGTAGAGCGTCATGTACCGGCAGTAGTAAGAAATTAATACCGAAATTTCAAGGACCCTATAAAATAACAAAACTCTTTTACCATGATAGGTATCAGATTGAAGGTACCCCTATAACTCGAAAAGGGAACAAAAAATAAACAACTGTGGTTTCTGTGGATAAGATGAGGCCTTGGTTAAGTTTTGCAAGACCTCATGATGATATCCTCAGTGACGAAGATTCTGAATAAACATAATCAAGTCATAAGGAAGGAACATCATGGGGCCAACCATGGAGGCAAAGGTGTCTCTTGTGAAACATTGTGAAGCATTATAAAATAAGGTAAAGGTGCCGCAAGAAGTTAAATGACAATCTTAAGGTGAAAATAGACGGTCTGGTTCATTACATACAATTTTATTTACACCCAAAGTCCATTTCATGCTTTTCCCATTTCATAAAAACGGTTCAACCAAATTGAATCAGTTTGGTTGAATGGAGCAGAAATGAAAGGAATGCTGTTAACACGGTATCTGGAAAATAAACTGTTCAACACATATTCTTCGAAAGATGTCGTCGAAAGATGTCGTCGAATGAGGCCGTACGTTTAGGAGTTGCAATAATATGTATGTGATCAAAATGAAGCTAAGGAAATGCCGTCGTTGGTGGGTGCGATTATGGGTATTAAGAAGACAGGAGCGTCAAACCGTCTATTGTGAGAATTGGCAGAAGAGTCATTTGAAAACCATTTCGTAGGTACGTTTTAAGGGTGGTCGTTGAATGAACGAACAGTTTATTTAAACTGTTTTGTTGCCGTCGACTGATAAACTAGTTTACAGTCCACGTATAAACTAGTTTACTCGTGAACGACATTTGCATCGCGCAGTCGACGGTCGAGCGTTGCCGCAACCGTTTCTCTAGCCAGCTAGCCATTGTCTATTCGTCTATCAAGCATTTCGTTCTCTTCACACTTGCACAACCTAATATGACTATCTCTCTTTCGCCATGCACTCGACTCCAGCGGAGATATAAATGGCGGCGGGTGTCGGCGGTGTTGTGTAAAAATAAACTCTATTTCAATGCATGACAATATACATATCATTGTACTAGATGCGCCCCGCGGCTTCGCCCGCGAACCAGAGTTTTTTTTCCAATAAATTTCAGAAATTTGTTACACAACTCCTAGGAGTTATTTAACAAAAATAGAAAACATGTGTTTAATTATTTATTTCATACTTTATTTATACCGAGTTTAGAGTAAATCAAACCAAGGAAAAATAATTTTTCATACAAACTTTACCACCCCATTTAACCCCTTCAGAGGTTATAATTTCCAAATTTAATTAGCCTTTGTCCTATTCTAGGTTCTCTATATAACTATCTACGTACCAAATTTCATCTAAATAACTTAAGTAGTTACGGAGATTACCTATAACAAACATTGAGACAGACTTTCCCTATTATTTTATTAGTAAGATTAGTAGGCAAGCAGGTTTTTGAATGTTTGTTTACATTATTTTTTATAGTCTAGTTTGGGATGCGCTTTGCACAGGTCAAAGTTTACGCAAATTTACGTAAAAAGAAATTTTAATATCCTGTGTTATTCTAGATCGACGACACATCCCTCCCTACTTCAATGTCTCAGTGCGCATTATTTGTGCGTTACTGCACAACAGACGGAATCCTAGAAGAAGACTTCTTAACTGTCATAACCATGAAGGGTCATACGAGAGGTTGTGATTTTATGGACATACTGAAAGAATTTATTGAAAAATATGAGATGTAACCAAATTAATATCTGTGTGCTGATGGCTGTCCATCGATGGTGGGCGCAAACAATGGTTTGATCGCCCTTATGAAGAGGGAATGGAATTTACCTAATTTGCTATTCAATGCTTGCTGCATCAAGAAAATTTGGCATGTCAAATTTCAAATGACAAATTGAAGGATGTTATGAAAACTGTCATAAACATTATTAATTTCATTCGTGTGCGCGAACTCAATCATCAGAAATTTAAAGAACTACTTGAGGAGTTACAAGCTAACTATCGCGATGTTGTCCTACACACTGCGGTCAGATGGCTAAGCAAAGGAAAAGTGCTTAGGCTTATTAGCTTAAACTTTGCAGTAGCGACTGCGACAGACGAGCGACCGCGACCGCTACGCGATCGGTCGCAAACTGTTACAAGAAAACTGTATTATGGAAGCATATCGCCCGCCTATCGCCCGCCTATTGCAAAGTTGTCGTAGAATGCACATTGGCCGTGAACACTAGCGCCACTAGCGACAGAGTAGCAATTGGGGGAAACAAAAAGTTGAAGTTTTAACTTTATCTGTGGTAAAATTTATATTCTGTTCGTCATTTGTTTTGTTTACGTTCTTCGGCTAATCTCCAAATTATTTTGCTCAATATTTTGTTCAATTTATATTCTCTTCTCCTTGATTTTGTTTTCTTTTGCTCTTAGTGATTAATCTCTTGGATTTAAAATCTAAAAGTATGTGATAAAATTAATTATAGTGCGTGGTTTTGTTTACCGACTCTTTCATGTTCTTATAATTACAGTGGAACATCGAGTGTCTGCCGTCCAGCTAGAGGAGTTGCTGCAACATCTAATGTCGCACTCCATTCTAGCTAAAGGCGTTGGCTTGGGAGCGAGATCAAAGGAGTCAATAGATCGTGAGTGGAATGATCTCGCTGCCAGGCTAAACGCTCACGGCGGAGGTGCAACCAAAACTGGCCAGCGGTGGAAACGTGTATGAATCCTTGTTGTACATACCATGCTCACGTATCATGCTTGTGTTAACTCAGGTACAGTAACGGTGTTCTTTTTATATTCTTAGTACTGGGCAGACTTGAAATATAAGACGAAAAATAGGGCCACTTTACGAAGACGCGAAGCTTCTGGAACTGGTGGTGGGCCAGCTACCCTTGATCCATTGTCAGACACAGACCAAAAGATCCTGGCAATCATCGGTGAGGGTGCTGTGTATGGTGACACCCAGCATAGAGTGCCTGCATTTGTAAGCTTCAGTGTAATTTCCCAACTTTTAATTTAACACTACATTCCATACTAAATTAATTTAATACCTAGTGTGGTGTCCTACTCAATGATTTAAAAAAAAAATCTGTTATTTTCAGGCAACTCAATGTACAACTGCCGATGTTTTAGAGCCACAAAATATTGATTACCAGGACGAAGTGGTAGTTCATACATCAGGTAAAAGATCATTATTTCAAAGTAATTTTAATCATACATAATAGTATTAAGTAAAAATATTATATACTAGCATCGCCTCGCGGTTTCACCCACAGTGATTCTTTTCCGTGGGAATTCCGGGATAAAATAAAGCCTATGTGTTATTCCAGACTATAACCTATCTCTGTGCCAAATGTCATCCATATCCCCATTGAGTCGTTTTTGTGTGAAAGAGTAACAAACATCCATCCATCAATACTAACAAACTTTCACGTTTATAATTTTAAAAATATTAGTTATTTTGTTGGTACCTAGTTTAACTATCTGTTTCTTTAGTATCTTGTTATTTTAATTTTCAGCATCACCACCACCACCAGTTCGTTCCGCGTCTTCTACAGGAGGGCACACCAGTAGAGTTGGTAAGTTAATTTTTTTTTTAAATATTGATTACCAGGATGAAGTGGTAGTTCAGGTATAACAGCATTATTTAAAATAATTTTAATGATAAATTTATTAAAAATATATTAGTTATTTTGTTGGTACCTAGTTCGACTATCTTGTTCTTTTCTGATCTTGTTATTTTTATTTTCAGCATCACCACCACCACCAGTTCGTTCCGCGTCTTCTACAGGAGGGCACACCAGTAGAGTTGGTAAGTTAATTTTATTTTTAAATATTGATTACCAGGATGAAGTGGTAGTTCAGGTATAACAGCATTATTTAAAATAATTTTAATGATAAATTTATTAAAAATATATTAGTTATTTTGTTAGTACCTAGTTCGACTATCTGTTTCTTTTCTAATCTTGTTATTTTTATTTTCAGCATCACCACTACCAGCACGTTTTGACTCTCCTACAAGAGGGCATACCAGTAGAGGTGGTAAGTTTATTTTCTAACTTTATAACTCAACTAATTTGCTGTCTGTTCAATTGAAGATAAACCTAATATTTTTAGATACAACAGATGGTACTCGAGACAGCCCAATACCTCTAACACACAGTCAAAATCATGGAGGGTTAAGCCAAAGTAACGCAAATCAAATTGCGACATACCTACTTATACTATTTGTTTTTACAGGTAGCCCAGTTTCTCGGCCATTACGAGGTTCTAGGGAACGAAACAGCAACCCTGTCTCAAGGGCAGCTATTAGAGCTGGTTAGATTTATATTTATTTTGGTATGTTCTCATGAAACTATTATTAACAGCTGTCCTAATTTATTTTAACTTTTTATAGGCCGAGTAAGTCCATCATGGGTAATTGAACTGGAGCAGAGACGAGTGGATGCAGAGAGCAAGCAGGCTGATGCTGCTCTTATTATAGCAGAAGCTGCGCGCCTGCAGGCGGAGGCATCTCTCTCCATCGCACAGGCGTTGCATGAACAGACTGTTCTTTTCCGCAAATTATTTGAAGACTTGGCAAAAAAATAAAAATTGTTTTATCTTGCATAAGGCCCAAACAGCACGTAAAGTGGCGCTCCCACTTATTTTATCATATAATTCCGCTAAAAAAAGGAATTTACAAAATTCATATGTACAGTTTGTTAAACCTAAAAGCTTATGATAGGTTTCACAAACTGTATGTGTGATTTTTTTTTTTTTTTTTTTTTTTTTTTTTTTTTTGCCCAGCGTGGGGATTATGGGCAATAACCCCCACATAATGATGCCATATATGGCGCTCATTAGGAGAGGCCTATGTCCAGCAGTGGACTATTATAGGCTGGTGATGATGATGATGTGTGAATTTTGGAACTCCTTTGTTTAACGGAATTATATTATAAAATAAATGGGGGCGCCGCTTTAGGTGCTGTTTGCGCCTTAAATACTACTATGTACTACTACTTACTAATGATGGACAGGACACAGCTAGATTAGTTTTTTTATTATAGTTACTTCCATAGTATTATGTCTTATGTTAAATACTACTATGTACTACTACTTACTAATTATCAGGACACAGCTAGATTAGTTTATTTATTATAGTTACTTCCATAGTATTATGTCTTATGGTATTTTGCTGTGGGGACAGGCAGTAGATATTCAGACTATCTTTTTCTTTAAAAGGGTGGTGCATGAAATTTATAAATTAAAGCCATGTGACTCTTTGAGGGAATTATTTAAAAAAATAAATATTGTGTAATTTTACAATGTATCTATGAAAATTTAATGTATACACAAAAAAACAAAACTTGGTATAAATAATCTATAGAGTGAATAAAAAACATAATTTTTATTCTTACACTATAAACCCTAGGGGAGTGCAATAAATTTTTGAAATTTGTATTTCATAAGACTTAGGTAAGTAAATTTATAACTTTAAGTAATTGTCAAAATAATATAAGAAATAAGTTTATTGATTATTGATTTTTTGTGAAAATATAAATGGTGATGCAGAGCTATGTTCTATTATTCCACAACCTCTGAACAATAATTGAAACTTGTCGACGGCCATTTTGTAACATCTGGGATTCATTCTGGTCCTCAACTTGATCCCTTTGTGGTTCTTGTTGATCTCTTTCAGCTTGAGAGTCTGTGGGTGACAGTTCAGGAATAGAATGATTGTCTCTATTAGCCATGTTATGCAGGACACAGCATGCATTAATTATTTTTGCCACAGTGTGGTGGTCATAATGCAGCACTCTATGAACCAGCAAACATCGCCAACGGGCCTTTAGTACTCCTATGCACACTTTAGTATAATATTCCTCAGGAGTATTAGGGCCAGTATTGATAATAGGGGTCAGAAGCCAAGGCCTCAAAGGATACCCTGAGTCACCTGCAAAAAAAAATCAAAGATAAAATAAGCATAAATATAATTTAAGCATCACTATACAATGTGATTTTTCGAACCTTGATCAAACGAAATGTGCGGATACACGACACATATTTATCGGTGAAAATCGGGATAAAAAAAGTTATATGTTTTTTATCTAAAAAACAAAGCAGTTTTAATATTTTTTAAAATGAAGACTACTTCATCTGGTTTTTTCTTCGTTTCTTTTTGAGTAAATGGTGTATTTTATTCGAAAAAGTCTCATTTGAAAGCTAGATAGTTTACCTAGTTAATTAAATAAATAAAAAATACAAATACGATACATAAGCGTAGTAAAAACAATATTTATTTAGAAAAAAGACAAAATAAAACGATTTTTATTTTATTTTTTCTTTGTAACTTTAAAACTGGGTAATTAAGGTGTACTTTTTTGCATGTTGTATTAAACTTCATAATTTATTCTACAAATCCTTCAAAAACTGGGGGTCTATCTCTTTCCGTTGTCAAGTTATTCACCATTTAAATTAGGTACTTTCTGCCATTTAGATTAAATCAGTTGAGATTCCTGTTGATATCTGTACTTGACTTTTGTTTAATAAAAATAACATTTAATTTTTTTTTTCTCGATTTTTATCGATAAATATGTGTCGTGTATCCGCACATTTCGTTTGATCAAGGTTCGAAAAATCACATTGTATATACACACATGATGATGATGATTAATGGCAAATGTTTGGGCAGAATTGAAAGAAACAGCTAATATTTGTGCCTACCTAAAAGCCAGAGAGTTTCCCCCTCGTTATGGAGTTGTTGAATGTGTGGGTTTATTTCTGATTGACGCCAGATGAATGCATCATGGCTGGCCCCTCCAAAGGTTGCATCAACATTTAAGATATTCAAATCACTATCACAAATCTGTAAACAACATATGAACATGCTTTAATTACCGATAAATTAGGTACTGTGACAAAGGTGTTAAGTAACTCACTATTTGAACATTCCTAGAATGGTAATGCTTGCGGTTGAAAAATCGTTCTTCATGTTCATTGGGTCTCACCATAGCAACATGAGTACCATCAATGCACCCAAGAACCCCAGGAAATCCAAATTTGTTGTAAAATCTAAAATAAATGTAGAAGATAATATTAATTTTTGTAACTTTATGTAACTATTTAATTCAATTATTATTGTAACTAGTTGTGATTTGTTACTAAGTATTTGTTGATTGCAATATTCTTTGTTAAGTTTATTATTTTACAATAAATGGTGGATGATATTTGGGCAATAGGTAAATCTTTGTTAAGTAATAACTATACCTATGTAATAAATTTTACAGTCAAATTCTGACAATAGTTGGTGGTATTTGAGCAATAAACTTAGAAATAACAAAAAACACACCCATTTATTATTGTCTGCCTCTCTCCGCGTGTTTGTGGAAATCTAATGTACTTCTGCAAAATACTAATATGATTCAGTGCCTTGGTGACTTCTTTCACAGCATTTGAAACACTAGGTTGACTAAGGCCATGAAGAAAGTTCATGCCAACTGGTTTTTGATATGATCCAGTGGCATAAAATGAGAGGGCCGTTAGTACCTGTAATCAAAAACCATATAATAAGAACTGTGTACTAGGGCAAGGTTCCATAAGACTTGAACATACATTGAATTTATGTTGATAAGCTAGCTAGATAGGTAGATACCATACCTTACATTCCAAGCTCACTTTTGTTCGTCTTTGCTGTGCAGGCATATGAGGTTTGAGTTCTAGGCACAATTGAGAGAATAACTCTTTAGAGAGCCTGTAATGGGCTCTAAATTCAGAATCTGGCACTGTTAGGGGATTAGCTTGATCTCTGAGATTTCGCCGCAAACGAGCCCTCTCAATAAGTTCATCTCTCCTTTCTTCGCCATCTAGACCCTCAATTAGTATCACAGCGCGTGCCATCTATGAAACAAACAATAATTTATTTTAAAACTATCAATTTATAACAAAGTATTGATTTTTAGAATGCCTTGATAGTTTATATGTACGTATTTAGCTGTAATTATTTGCAAGACACCGAAACTTACCTTTAACAATAACGAGTTTCAAATTTTTAAGGTTTTGTTTATTTCCTTTGAGAATCACTTCAAAAATTCTTTGTATATTTTCACCACAATCAGTTAGCAATCGCCAACTTTGTCGCCAACAAAACAGCCGCTGGGGTTGTTGCTAATTGACAGTTTAAATTGCTTTGCTACCGCTGTCGCGTTGCTGTCAAAAGTGCCTACGTAATACCAAATAGTAGCCAGAAGACGAAAAGAATGCATTTTTTAGTTCGCCGATTGACCGGCAGAGGGAGACGTTGCGATCGATTGCTGTGGTCGCTGTCGCTGCTGATAGCTAATACAAATTTGACGTTTGACAGCGAAGATTGCGCGATTTACGCCTGTTGCAAACTGGTCGCGAAATCCGTAATAGGGGGGCGGTTCTTGCAAGTTGAAAAATGAAATAATTCTGTTCTTACAACAAAGTGGTAAAGAATATCCTGAACTCGTCAATGATGAATAGTGGGCACTTGCAGCTTTATTAGCTGATATTACACAGAAGTTTAACAATATTAATTTAGAGATGCAAGGACCTAATAAGATGATGCCAAATGACAAATAAAATATTTGCATTTGAAGCTAAACTGCAATTATATATAGGTGAGCTTGACTTTGCACGACTAACAAGTCAAATATAGTGATACTCTAATTTAAGAACATCATTTGTTAACCTATATTTAAGCAAATAAATACCATCATTTCATTTGAAGCAAGAGACTTTTTTGCAATGCAATGTAATGCAATGCAATTTTCCAACCGTTGCTGGTCTGCAATCTGACGTACCTATTACAGATAGTATTTATCAAGATATGATTTCCAGTACTCGCTATTTTACTTGAGTAATTCCCTTTCTCGTGGGAGTTTCGGGATAAAATAAAGCCTATGTGTTATTCCAGCTTATAATCTATCTCTGTGCCAAATTTCATCCAGATCCGTACAGCAGTTTTTGCGTGAAAGAGTAACAAACATCCATCCATCTATCAATCTATACATCCATCTATCCATTCATACTTACAAACTTACGCGTTTATCACTTCATTCAGTTTGGCTCCCCTGGGCTACACGGGTTTTCAAAAACAAAAGAATAATTAAAAATCTTGCTGAGCGATGTACTAATAGTACTAGAAGTCCGAACTAGTACCATAAGAATAAATAATAACTAGAAGCGACTCTTCTCTGATCTAGTCCCAAACGCCGACATTTATATACCTACTTCCCCCTTCATCTTGTTACGCCCCTCTGTCGTCCAGGCATTTTGCCAGGGTTCCTACTGCACTGTACCGCCGCGCCCCGCCTCCGTCGCGTCGCAAGGCGAAGCGAGTGACAAAAGGTCAACGACCGATGTTCAGATGCTGTGAGAAATTTTTGAAAACCCGTGTAACCCAGGGGAGCCAAACTGAATTCCGGGATAAAATGTATCCCATGTCCAATCGTCCCGAGTTCCATTCGAATTCATTCACTTCCGTCGTGACGCGTGGTTAAAGAATTTTTCTTTCACCCTCTCTCCCAGGGGAACCTTACCGAATTCCGGGATAAAAAGTATCCCATGTCCTTCCTTGTAGTATGAACTCAAATCGTCCCGAGTTTCATTCCAACTCATTCAGCAGTTTCGGCGTGATGCGCGGTAAAGTATTTTTACTTTCATACCCTCTCCCATGAGAACCTTACTGAATTCCGGGATAAAAAGTATCCTATGTCCTTCCTCGTAGTATGACCTATAATCGTGCCGAGTTTCATTTCAATCCATCAAGTAGTTTCGGCGTGATGCGCGTTTACGATACAGACAGACAGACGTTAATGAAAAAAATTACTGTTTTGGCTTGAGTATAGATAATAGAGTGCCCTCCAAAAAAAATTTTCAAAGTATCTTCAATGTACAGATTTAGACCTGTTACAGTTTTCTTATAAGTATAGATTATTATTACCTACGTACATAATACATAAGTACTTCTTTTTCGGAAAAGAAGTTCGTATTCATGATGATGATGATACACGACCTTTTTTCCGACCATTCCGTCCGGTTACCGGTTTGGCCGGATAAGGTTCGGTGTAAATGCGCCCAGAATTTCGCCTTACGTCAAACATTTTGTAAGTGGTCTATTTGAAATGCTTATAACTTTTTTCAACTACAACTGACAATACTTTGTTTGGTATCATTGGGAAGCTGTTTTTATGTTATTTAATTGATACAAGTATAAATTTAGTCAAACTAACTTTGCTGAACAAAATATCTTAGGAAACGTAAAGTGAACAGCAAAATATTTGGTACTTCGGTTTTTACTTTTCCATTTTTTGATATATTAGTTTATTTTGAGATTATTACAATCATAACATAGCTTCTGCATTGAAATAAGCTTTCTAAAAATACTTATAGTTAAACGAAATATGCTGGATTTGTATATAAATTAATTATTATGCGTCAGCGGAAAAAACCGCGATGCTAACTATGGGTTTCGTAGTCTTCTTAATAGGTAAATATTTTTGTTCTATGCAAGGCCTTGTGTTGTTTTTTTTGCTTTATATTGAATCTACCAAAACAAATAAAACACCCAAATCATAGGATATCCCTTTATTTTTAAATTAAAAATCATTGTGTAACTAAAGGTCTATTTTTATCGAAGTTGTTGGTTCTGAACTGCTTTTATTTATTTTTATACGTTCACACTCATCCAAACTATGTGTCATTCAAAGCGCCTATTCAACCTGAACAAAAAACTGAAAAAACTCATGAAACTGAACCTCTGCTTTCAAGGATAACGCTGTTCACACTAACACCCTGTATTATTTTCAGAAATTCAACTCCAAGCACTTCAACAAGCTCTTCGCTTATTGTTGAAATTGAAAACGACAAGCAAGAAGTTGTTGAGTTAACTGGTCAACGAATATTTGACGTGAAGTTTTTATTTGATCAATTATTTGCGCTCGATCATAACCCATTTAATTGCACATGGAAAGACTTCACATTTGTCAAAGAAAGAATAGTGGGCTTTCAGTCGTTTTACACATTTGTGTGTAAAATGTGTGGCGCAAGAGAAATTATTAAAAGCCACAACGATAATAGTATACTAGCGAAAAAGTCGTAAAAGCCGTTGTTTGCTCCGGTAGTAGTTTTGCCCAACTCGATGAGTTTTGTGCTCATATAAATTTACCGTGCATATCTAGGTATCATAATATTATACCTAGATATGCACGGTAAACATATTATGTTGCTTGGGGAATCTTTTAAAAATGTTTCTGTATCTTACAGATCGTCAAATTATAATTAATTGTATGGAGTGGCATGTATTATCGGATTTGAGACAAAAAAGGTATTGTTTTTAGGCATAAGAAACTCTTATTGCTGCATCTGTGCAATTGCCCATAGCAAAAAAAAAACAACCTAAAGAGCACAAATGCTTCAAAAACTGGATAGGTACTTCGACAGCAATGGAGGCAGAATCGTAGAAGGATTTAAAAGCAGTGAAAGTATGCATGGCCTAAAGTATACCCAAATTATCGGAGATGGCGATAGTAGCGTGACAAGCGCGTTGAAAGATGCATTACCATACGGTCATGCAAATGCCATAAAAAAAATTGAATGCAGTAACCGCTTGCTGCGCAATTATTGCACAAAATTAAAAAATATGTCCAAAAAAACTGAAAACAAGCAAGACTCAGTTCCAGTCTTAATGAGAAACTTACTTGATAAAAATATTCCGCGGTTGCGAAAAGCTATTAAAGGTGCAATAGACAATACGTCCAAAATGCAAGACCAAAACACTTCTGAAATAATATACGGCCTCTATTACTGCAGGCGATCCTGTAGCAAAAAGAACAGCATGGGCCCAGCTTACAAACGAATTCAACTCAATTGAGTCGAATACCAAGGTAAGTTCTATTGCTAAATGCATTAATTGTTATTTATTTATCGTGATAGGTACTAGTATAACAACACCGTTTGAGACAAATACCAAGATACCATCCAAGTAAAACATCAAAGCGCCGAGTCCTACACCTACTTTCGGTTGTTAAATGCCCGCCACTTCTATAATACTGACCTTTTTTATTTTTTTAGAGAACTGAAGCTCAGCTAAAAAAATGCTTTGGCAATATGAAAAGAAGGAGGAAGACAGAGTTGCTTATGCAGAAAAAGAACATTATGCGTACTGGAGGCGGACCCCACCGAAAAAGTCCAGAACCTAGTACATCATCTAGCCAGGATTCAATGTTAATTGATACAGATGTACTGGACCAGCTCACGGACATAGAGATGACACACACTATTGACAGTGATACTCCCAATGCGCTTGTACCCGATGACAGTGGTACAGCTGAGTATGTTGCGATTGTGCCACAAGAGACTTCTGAAGCACAGTTGACAGGTATTTTACAATGTTTTATTCATACATTATTTTAATTTCATGAATACCTATTTATGTTGAATCGATAGACTATTGAGTAGATAGACTATTAATATATATATGATAAATCTTTTTGCAAATTCCAAAGTTATTTATTATTACAGAAACCTTGGGCAAAATCAACAACCCAGTGTTTGGAGAAGATCGGCCTATAACAGGTAGGTATGTACGAATATAAGAATTCTTCCAAATTGTATTTGGAGCCTATTTTCAACACAATTCAAGAAAATATTTCACTGTTCCAGTTTAAGAAAGATCAATGTAACATTTACAAAAGTCACGAAGCTAAAAATATTACGGACAAAAGGTGGAATTAGCATGTTAGAAAAAAAGAATTAGCAAGACAAAACCCATGGGAAATGAGATATTTAGGGAATTGATATACAAAGCGAACGAGGCGCGCGGCCGGGCCGCTGTTGAGATAAAATGTTTGTCGCCCATGGGACTTGATATACAAAGCGTTTACTCCGCGCGGACGGCGCGGCGGGCGCGCGGAGGACGGGCGGCGGCCGTGCGCCCGCGACCCTTCCCTCTCCGCTCTGCCGCATGCTTGTATTGAGCCCAGTGTTAACAAATATACTAAGCGGACAGGGCGCGCGTATTTGTACAGTGACAATGTTCGACACAGAAAAATTTATTTTAGAGGTTGATAAACGACCATCGACGTGGGATTCTCGTCACGAGTCCTACAGTAACAAAATTATTAAGAGTAATGACTGGAGTGAAATAAGTGAGGAGATGATCCCAAACTGGTCGTCTTTAACTAAGGAACAAAAACAACTTAAAGGTTTGTTTTTTTTATTTGTTTAAACAAAAAAAGCTTAGCATGAACTTATATTTTACCTATTCACGTCAATGAATAGGTACATATTAATAAAAAATAATTATATAGTAATAGATAATTATTTATATTGTTTAAGCAATTTCTAAGATATTTATTTATAAAAATCCAGTTTTTAAAAAGGATTATTACTATCGTGCAAACTGAAAGATAAATCATTATGTCAAAAGATGACTCCTGGTAACCCAACTTTATAGATGTTTCAAATAAATCTGTTTTGCCATGGAAGGCTCCCCTCTAAACTTGAAAAGTATTCCGAAAACTTATCTCGAATAGCATGTGCACCTGCATTTCTAGCTAAATCCAATCTCAATGAACTATCCGTCATTGAGTGTGCCAGAGTATGGTTAAACTTGTAGCCGTCCCGTTTTCTGACGAAATTATGCAATACACAAGCTGCTTTTATAATATCAGTAGCAAAATCGGGTTCCACTAAAATACTATTTTCGAATACACGCCATTTATTTGATAATATACCGAAAGTGCATTCTACAAATCGTCTCGCACGAGACAGTCTATAGTTGAATGTTTTTTTTTCTCTATTTAAGTTAGAGCTTGGATAAGGTCTCATTAAATTATGGTGAAGTCCAAAAGCCTCGTCACCCACAAACACATGCGGTACACAATCTGCTGTACCATTAGGCAGTGCCTTATCATCCGGTAAACATAACGTATTGTTTGCTAATCTTTTACCAAAATTGGATCTCTTAAATATTTGACTGTCTCCTTCTCTTCCATATGCGCCAACATCTATAGAAGTGAAACAATAATTCGCATCTGCCACAGCCAGTAACACAATAGAAAAGTATTTCTTGTAATTGTAAAATAAAGAACCACTTTTTCTTGGACTTCTCAATCTGATATGTTTTCCATCGATGGCACCAATACAGTTAGGAAACTGTGCATTTGTATGAAAATCTGCAGCTTTTTGCAACCATATCGACTCTGTAGGTGTGGGCATTTCTACTTGGTGTAATTTATTCCAAATAACTTGACACGTCTTCCGCACAATATGATTTACTGTAGTAGTCCCCAACATAAACTCGAAAGCCAAATCCGTAAATGTCATTCCAGTTGCTAAGTACCTGTAATGAATTACTAATTTATTATTTTGCAGGTAAAGAATTAACAACGAAGTGGAAAAATATCAAAGATAAATTTAGAAAATGTCTGAATGAAAACAATTCATCCAAATCCGGGGATCCAGCAAAAAAGAAACAAAAATATGTGTATTTTGATATTTTGCAATTTTTGCTGCCAGTTATGAAAGAGCGTCCTATATCTGGCAATATTACTGGAGACGAAAATTTAACTCCGACTACTGTCGATTCTGTCGAAAATAACACATCTGACTCCGATCATTATCATCGCATTCGTCAAAGACCAACTAGGACATCAAATATACAGAATGTTGATACTGCATTACAATCAGATAGTTCTACAAAACTATTGGAATTGCTAAAAGAGAGAAATGATCGCGAATTAGAAGATATGCGTGATGAAGACACATTATTCTTATTATCTCTTGTACCGAGTCTAAAAAAGCTTAGTCCGCTCATGAAAATGAGAACAAAAATTGAAATAATTACTGCTATTGAAAACAATTCTTATGTAGACAGAAGTAATTATACAAATTCATCGCCTTCCTATGGTTACAATACAAGCAGTACAAATGTTGTTGTTCCAAGCACTTCTAGACAAGTTCACAGTGCTCTCAGTACTGTCATCACGGTACCTAGTAAAGAATCTAGGGGCCAAACAATTATTACTGGCACTTCATCAGCTCAGCCCCTGTTTGAAGAGGTTCCACCAACTACGGCAGAAACACAACCTTCGACTGTATTCCAATGTAATGACTGGGCTAATCAGTTGTGTAGTTCCGAGAAAATTGCATCTCCGAGTGACAGTCAAATAAGTTTTTCTTAATTTACATAGAGGGCAAACCCAAACTAGCAATGCCAAAATTATCAACAACTAGTCTGGGTGTATCGATGTACATCATTCAAAATCTACAGTTATGAAAAACATGTTATTATTACTAAACTTAAAAACTAAATATAATATAATTGCCTCGAAATTATTCGACAACTCAAAAAACTTTTTTGTGGTAAGACGGCAACAGTTTATTGATTGATCTTTAAGGTGATTGCTCTCAATTGTGGCGGGAAATACAATTTTTTTTGTTGTTTTTTATTAATTGCGGCTAAACTGTTAATTTTTAAGTTTTGTGTTTTAGTTTTGAACAGTTTAGCCGCAATTAATAAAAAAAAAAACAAAAAAATTGAATTTCCCTCCACAGTTGAGAGCAAACACCTTAAGCACTGATATCTTATATATCTGTTTTTGACAAATAAAAACTTGATTTTTGTAAATAAATATGTATTTTATTTTTTACCAACCCTTGTTACTTTACACATACTTTACTGAAATTTATTATTTTACATACCTTAACGTGATTACAAGTCTTTCTTCAGCATATATCCCATCTCCGGTCTTGTTCCCGTTTCTTGTTAAATCTTTTTTTACGACGGATAGGAGTTCATCAAATGTTTGAACAGACATTCGACAACATTTTTCAAACTTTTTAGGGAAAAATCGAAGGCGTTTGTAATGCGTATTATATAACCCATTCGTAATTCTCTCTATGTTAAATGGTTGAACGCGGTACTTACGAAAACGCTTCTTTTTTGTATGTTTCAACTTTCGTTTATTTAAGAACAATAAAATTAAAATTAGCATTGTTTCTGTAACTAACATGGTGATAGTCTTCTGGTTTCTAAATGAATGTGGCATGTAGTATTGTAAACCGAGCGACTAGAGCGCGGAAGCAGCGGCCAAGGCGCGCGGACAAGAAGAGCGGCCCGGCCGCGCGCCCCGTTCGCTTTGTATATCAGTTCCCTTAAAAGCGCAGAAAACTGTTTTTTGTGACCTTTGACCTTGAATATTAATAATTGCGCACACCCTACCATATGTAGGTTTTGAGACAACTTTTAGGGTGCCATTATACAAGTATTTACAGACTAACAGCTGGGTATCTCGAATTCCGAGGTTAAAGTACTAAAATGACTGGACTACAACACCAATGCTTTCTACTATAAAACTAATTGGCATGTCACAACTACTCCATTTACAACCTGCAAAACAAACAAGCTACTTGTTATTGGTTTTCGGAAGATAAGAACAATCAACTGATCGCATCGACCTGTTTCTTGTCTAATAGATCATTTAAAAGAACTGTCTAACACCTGAGAAAAAGGATATTGTTGTATACTCAGATGGATGCATGGCCCAAAACAGGAATAATATCATGTCAAATGCTTTTCTGAATTTTAGTATTCTGCATGAAGTGATCATTTATCAAAAGTACCTAGAAGTTGGGCATACAAAAATGGAGGTGGACTCCGTACACGCCTGTATAGAGAGCTCCGTACACTTAAGGGTCGCGAAATTAAGCTTTCCAGCGATTACGTCAATGTGACTAAAGAAGCGCGAAAAAATTCATCGTCATACGAACGAAGTACTCGAGCTAGAATACAATCTTTTAAAGGATTATACGCAAACTTTGCTTTAAAAATTATCCTACAGTCGTGGATATCAAAATTATAGCTTATAGTTCAGATGGCTTAATCAAGGTAAAATTAGATTTCGATGGGGATTACATGATGCTGCCTAATAGACCTGCACGTCATGTTGAGCCAATTTAAATGTATCCTCCACTGTACACAACAAAATTAAAAAACCAAAGTGGTTGCATTTACACGAGTTAAAGTGTGTAATCCCTCGGGGTCACCACTTGACTATGACAATTTGCCATACAAAGAATAAAAAATTAAAATTTTGACAACTGTGACTGTTTTTTTAGAAAATTGTTAGTATCAATTGTTTAAACCAAGCGCTTCGCGCCTATGCTTTTTGAATAGCAGTAAATTCATTCTCTCTCTTGACCTCTCGCCTCACTATTATACAGACATGTCGTTGTTGCACACAAAATAAAAATTCATAAAATCAAATGCTGGAGTTTAATTAATTACTCCCATATGTTCAAAGTTCAAGCCTGAACATAAATTGGTGGCCCATGAGGGGAACGGAACACTCTGAACAGGAATAAAGGAGGAATTCTGGATCACCCCGCGGTTGGCTGACTGAGTATTTGGACCTTTGAAAAAAAGGATTTAATTTATCAAGACATTGGTGTAAGACATTGGTCAGTGGATCATCCAAAGATCCACGCCAGGAGCTGCAGTCTGAGAAAAGATAAGTGCTTATCCTCCTCTCCTGACGACCTTCTTTCCCTCTCCCCAGGGCACTTTCTAATCGGAAGAGCGCTGACTGCGATGCCATCGCCAGCGCTTGAAGATCGCCAAGAAAACTCACTACAACGATATGCTCGGATTGAGCGACTTCGTCAGCATTTTTGGAACAGATGGCAGAAAGAGTAAATTGCTGAGTTACAACAAAGGACCAAATGGAAGACTAGCACTGATAAATTGATGCTCGGTGACTTAGTCCTTTTACAAGAAGATTAAATAGCAGTAAATTCATTCTCTCTCTTGACCTCTCGCCTCACCATACGGACGTGTCGTTGTTGCACACCAAATAAAAAATCATAAAATCAAATGCTGGAGTTTAATTAATTACTCCCTTATGTTCAAAGTTCAAGCCTGAACATCAATATGTCCTATCTGAACGAAATGAGGTTCATACTAGGGATGAGACGTATTTACGCGACCAGGTTTTTTTACTTGGTATTTACTTGCACGTACGGAAACCTGGTACGACTCCAAATACTTTGAAGGTCTTGCAAGTATTCGGGGCTTGCGGGGCAACGCGGCAGCGCAGGGGTTGCGTACTCAAAAGTAATCTATTACAAGTATTTTTTCATTGATACTATTTTGTTCTTTATAACAAAGTACACACGGATCAATATCCTATGAAAGTATTTTAGCCTGGCTGGTTTTGCTTGCAAGTATTTTTTTGCTCACACAATTACAAGCTTTATTCTCATGTTGACAAGGATTAACTTTCTATGCAAGTATTTTACTTTCAAGGTGCGTGGCGCGCTACGAGTCGCGCCCGCGCCACCCGTACGTAATACTTTAAGTATCAAAAATACTTGAAAGTATTTTAGCCCTGGTTTTTATACGTGGAAGTACTTGGAAGCCCTAGTACGCGATTTTACACGTACGACTCATCTCTAGTTCATACCTCTCTCATCTAGTAACATAGGATTTATTGATTCTAGCAAAATATCCTATCGTCGGTTATTTTAAAATACAATAAGTCCTACATTTAATATAAACGGAGTCATTTAGAGTATTTTTAGTTATAAATTCGAGTAGATAAAGCTAATGTACTAATGACGTATTTTTGTATTCACTTAATAACTGATGATATATATGAACAAAAATGCGATGAATATTAGAGATGATATAAAGGGAACTCTCGCTGAAATACAAGCCGATATCAAGTCTTTGCGCATGGAACAAAGCACAATGAAAAAAGATCTGTCACATATCTCGTCCGAGTTAAAGTCCCTCCAAAACACCGTCCAGAATCAAACTTCTGAAAATGATTTATTGAAAAAGCATGTGGACGATATAGAACACAGGGCCACTATACTGGATCAACATAGCTCAGTATACTCGGATCTTGAGTTAAAGATAGATTACCTAGAACAGCAGGCCAGACAGTGCAATATAGAGGTAGAGATTAGTAATGTGCCCGAGCGACGACGCGGCGAAAACCTGATGGATATCATGGAAGCTCTTGGATCGGCACTCAAGATATCGTTCTCCCCTAACGATATAATATCCATTCATAGAGTTCCTCAAGCACAGCAATAGACCGAAAAATATAATAGCAAAGCTCACAACACGTATTCAGAGAGACAACTTGCTAAGTGGTTTTTGAAAGGTTAAAAATACTTAAACCACAGACGACTTAAATATTCCTGGTACGTCCACAAAAGTATGCATATGTTAACGAACACCTTACTCTAAAGAAGAAACATTTATTTCGAAAATGTCGGGAAGTCGCCAAGAAGCTCCAATACAAGCCATGGGTCAGGAACTCTGCTATCTTTGTTAGGGAAGAAGATGACAGCTCAGTTGTCATCATCCGCACAGAGCAGGATCTCGAGAAACTCTACAAATAAAGCAAGCAAAGCAGCCATCAACAGTAAATCATATTATTTGTCAATTTACTACCAAAAATGCAGAATTCTTAGTACTACACTTGGATATAAGCATATATCTAATTTTTAATTTATTTTGTTTTAACCACTATCATAATGATGTAGTTATTTAAGTTAAGTTTTATACTAGCTGTAATTATTCTATATTTAGCTTGTACATATTCTTTGTGTAGTACTCAGACTCAGACCCTTTCTAAGATTTAACTTCATTCACATTATTACATAGTTTTGTATAAGTATATTAATTTTTTTGTAGAGTCAGCAACATCTAGCGATAAGTACTGATAATCTTGTTACCATATAGAGTACAACGTAGTTGGCTATATTTTTATCAAGTTTAATATTATATAAATTGTATACCTAAGTTTAAAATATAGCTGTTTGTTGTGCCTGTACTAAATAACAATAAAATAACTTAAATACTTGAGTAATATTCAGTTTTCTCAACGGCCTGTTAAGTTGCATGATAAAAGATAGGACCTAATAATGCCAGTTCACAGACGCTATGATACGCTACTACGCTAGCGTAGATAGGTAGTGCCGCGCCGAGTAGGTATTTTCGCACGGTAACTGGCCATCGCGGATTTTATAAGTGTTTGGTAGGTTTCAATTAATGGTTAAAATCACAATAAATTGGGTAGAAAATAAAATAATATTAAAAAAAAAACTTTTATTGATCACATTCGTATCATTACAAAGTATTTTTGTTAAAATCTAACTTAAATGCTATACAGTGAGGGCATACCTGAATGAATTACAATGTAATATTATTGTATGCAACGCATAGTTAAAACTCCTTATTTATTACTGATATTGGGCCACCACCTATGTATTTTGAATTTGAAAATATAAAACAATTGCGAGTGTCGCGCGTTCGAGGGGGGTGCGCGCGGAGGTGCGGGACGCGGGTTCGGCCGCCGCGGCCGCCCGCTGAGAGATTAGTAGCCTTTTCGGACCCATCGCGCGCGCACGCTCACCGCCTCACTCGTCGTATGTCACAGCTAAAGATCTTTGTTTTCCCTATCGCCTACATTAATTGCTCTTCGAGCCCGATACGGAACCAGATGTTCAAAACACCCCCAAGAAGTCCGATGAGCACAAGAAGCGCTGTTAAAAAGAAGCAACAGGCGGCGCTTGCTGAAAAGGCTGTTCAATCATCTCGCCTTGGTACTGTTATACCCTTAGGGGGCGTCCATAAATTACGTGAGGTGTTTAAGGGGGGGAGGGGGTCGAGTCAAATCTCATCTAATCTTACGTTGGAGAGAGGGGGGGTCTCGGCAAATATCACGCAATTTTTTTTCTGATTGAAACAAAAAAAAAATTATACTATTTTGGTCCATTTAATCCAGATTGTACATGCATAAGATTTAATCTTAAGCGTAATCGTAATACGATAAAGATCATTCACTAATTCGTTCAATAGAAAATAATTTCATTTATACTTCGACGTTATACATTTACTTACTGTCAAACCACCATATTTGTTTTATACCAAATAGCTCAATTCAATCTGAATTCACGGTACAGTGTAGCCCGTCCTTTGTTTTCGCGCCACTGTCAGCCGAACGCGCGACTCGATGAACGAGAGCGTACGAGCTGAGTGGCAGCGACACACGGACAGGTTCCAACCTGCTTTGTTTATTCTTGTAAATGTTTTACTCGACTCAGTGCATGCTCTTACTAATTTAAAATGAGTTATCAAGATTTTTATAACGCATACGTCAAACGATACGTCTATAAGACGAAGAAATCCTGCCAGGACGATGTAATAAAATTATGGAATACAGCGAAGCAAAAATTCCCGAAGAAAGAAGAGTTAATACATCACATTCAACATGAGATTGAAAAGCTTCTCAGGGAAGCCACTGAGAGAAAAGTTCGGTCTACTTTAGCATTTCTTCAAAAGGTAGGTTAAATATATTTTTTTAAGAAAATAATACTTTTTTTTATATAAAATTTAATAAAAAGAGGTTTTTCCACAGACTCAAAACTTTATTAATTTATTAGGAGGTACACACACGGGTAATCATAGACTATAAGCTAAGGACGGACACACACATTAGTTTGGTACCTAGAATATTTCTACACCCTCTCCTAACAAAATAATGTGAACCATCTATACTAGAAAAGGTTACAACTAAAACAATGCAAAATTAAGATTGACTTATGTCCGCAAGACCTAACATTTTCACAAATTTATAATGTTTCACAGCGTTAAGACTTTTAGTTAAAACATCTGCGGGCATATTAGAAGTTGATACATACTCTAATTTCACTTTTGCATCAGCAACACAATTTCTTACAAAATGATGGCGTATGTCAATATGTTTGGTTCTTTTATGAAAAAGTGGATTAACTGCCAATTTGAGTGCACTTTGGCTATCACTATACAAACATATTGGTATACTTTTACACAGCATTCCTAGTTCAATACATAGAAATCTTAAATACAAAGCCTCCTTGCAGGCTTCTGATAAGGCCATGTACTCGGCCTCAGTGCTTAGAAAGAGCCACAGTTCTCTGTTTTCTAGATTCAAAGCTTATGGTACTTCCTGACATGGTAAAACAAAACCCAGTATATGACCTTCTGTCTACAGTACATGAAGCCCAGTCTGCATCTACATAACCAACTAAACTGTTATCTGAACTCTTTTCACTCTTTTTAAATACAAGACCAAAGCTTTTTGTCTTCTGTAAGTATCTCAACACTCTTTTTAAATGTTTCCAATGGTTTTCATTGAAACAAGTATTATACTGACTTAAATAACTTACAGAAAAAGAAATATCTGGCCTTGTTAACACAGAAAGATACATTAAACTTCCTATCAGCTGTTGATAAGGCAAAACATCATTAAGCTTACAATTTTCTTTTTCTAGCTTTAAACTAGCTTCCATAGGTGTATCAGAACCTTTAAATTCAGTCATATTAAATTTCTCTAGTATCCTATCCACAAATTGTTCCTGATCTACAGTGATACAGTCTTTTGTGACATTCACTCTCATGCCCAGGCATTGTTTGATGGGACCTAGGTCTTTAATCTTAAACTTAGACACTAGCTCATTTTTTAGTTCATCATAAGTCTTTTTACAGTTATAAAACACAAAAAAATCATCTACAAACAATGCTACATACACTTTTACATTATTTGTACATTTTATGAAAAGACATGGTTCATTTTCTGATTTCTTATAACCTAACTTTAACAAACATTCTTCTGCCCTGGTGTACCAGGCTCTGGCAGACTGTTTTAGACCATAGATAGCCTTTTTAAGTTTAAGAACTTTATTTTCACAATTTACATACTTTGAATTATCTGGTATCTCTATGTATACACTTTCATCGAGGTAACCATTCAAAAAAGCAGTGGGGACATCTAAGTGATTGATTTTAAAGTCATTTTGCACACTCAAAGCAAATAAGAGCCTCAAGGTAGAATACCTTAGCACGGGGGAAAAAGTCTCATTAAAGTCCACTCCTTTCACTTGGGTAAAACCTTTTGCCACAAGCCTAGCTCTGTATCTCACTTCACCTTCACTATTAAATTTCTTTTTGAATACCCACTTGCACTTGACCACTGTACTGTCTTGGGGATAATTTGTGAGCTCCCACGCTTCATTTTCTTCAAAGGATTCCAGCTCCTCCTTCATACTTTGTCTCCAATACTTGCTTTCAGGTCCACTCATTGCTTCCTTCAGCGTCACTTCTTGGTCGCTGCTTTCCTTGCCCTCAACTAAGCATAAGTTAGTCATTCCTAGTCGTTCAGGCTTTCTTCTGACTCGTTTCTCTTGAGGTGGATGTTCTTCTGGAGCTGTCAATGTGACATTTGGATCTGAAGTTGTGTCTAAAAAAGTATCATCTGAGCTGCTCTCTCCTGGAATGAAGGTTGGGTCTTTGGTTTTCTGTTCATCATCAGAACTTTCAAGCTCGCTTTCCTCCTCTAACTCTGTGCTTTCTGTCACTGATTTCTTAGATTTTATCAGAATAGGCACTGTCTTGTTAGTTTCTGGAGTTTCCATGATGATGATGTCTCTACTGGTGGTCACAGAGTTCTTCACAGGATCATAGACTCGATAGCCCTTCACGTTCTCGGAGTACCCAACTAGGATTCGCTTATTTGCTTTTCTATCCCACTTCAACCGTTTTTCTTTTGGAACATGCACCATGACTGTGCTTCCAAATATACGTAAGTGACTCAGGTCGGGTTTCTCTCCTGTCCAGACCTCATATGGGGTTCTATTGTTCAAACCTGTAACAACAGATCTGTTCCTTAAGTACACTGAAGTATTCATCGCTTCTGCCCAGAATTTCTTGCTTAATTCTGCGTCGAATAACAAACATCTGGCCTTTTCAATAACTGACCTGTTCATTCGCTCACATAAGCCATTCTGTTTGGGTGTATAAGCATTAGTTTTTTGATGAACTATTCCTTGCTGTTTTAAATACTTCTCAAATTCTCGACTACAGAACTCATGGACATGTTGGTTCCAATAGTCTCTCTTGAGACCGTGCATGATTCTCCATGGACTGAATTAGAGTAGATACTCTTTTTTAATCTAAGTAGTTACGATTTAAGTATTCTATTGTTAAATTTTTATTACACTTATAATTAAACTCTCAGCAACATTGATTACTAGTCATAACTAGTCGTAAATAAAAGCACGAAGCAAATTTGTTTTTTTCTTTTTACAATAACAATCCAACACGTTTACGTAAGAAACTCACATTTTGAAAAATCTCACGTGAGATTGGGAGATGGGGGAGGGGGTTGAATAAAATCTCACGACATCTCACCAGGGGGGGAGGGAGGGGCAGAAAATTAAAAAAAACACCTCACGTAATTTATGGACGCCCCCTTACTATGTTTATGATAAAGCTTACCTTTTGCTAGCTAAACATATTTGATAGCTAAGGGCGCTCTGTCGAGCTCCTCAGTCTAGTCTTGACCACCGAATCGGCCGGTTGTCCGTTGGTCGTATTATATCTTCATTAATTATAAATCTATTTTCAATGAAATAAAATAGATTAAATAGATCCTCGCTTTTTTTTTAAAAGACTCCAGGACCTCGTCCTATAATAGTACACAACAAAGCGTTCTAGAATCGTCGAGGAAAGGGTCATCGACCTCGTCAGTTCTACGCGAAAGAAAAAGCTGGAATATGAAGCCGCCGAAGCCAGAGCTAAGATAAGCTAAGAGCTGATTGACAAAAAGCTAGAGGCAGACATAGCCAAGCTTGAAGACGAGGATAGTTCGGGTTGCAGTCTACCATCTGAAAATGCCCCGACGATCGAAATGACCGCGAAGTGAATAAGGGGCTCGACAAAAGCGAACAGGAACTTCAGTGCGCCACTAATGTATGGCACCCGGCACTGCAGGAACCCGACCTGCACCATGTGAATCCCGCCGGGCAGTCGCTCTCGGCCGCTGAGATCGCGCTCGTTGCCTGCCCCCCGCCGCCCGCGGCACCGATGACTCCACGGTGCAGGCCCTAGCGAGCGCGCTGAAAGACCTGGCTGCTGCGTCTGCTGGACGTACAACTGAAACAGACAAAATAATCCTGAACTGTTTGTGTTCGTGAATGTTTTAGCACACCACCATCGCTTATCCTCCCTTGGCATCCTACGTCAGCAAACATGTGACTGTTGATTTTACTTCTTTTAACACAATAGAATATAATCCAAGCCTTATAAATAGTCAGTCGGCTGATCCCTTGCATGTGGAAACATCACCAGTAGAAGAAGCCAGCACTTCAGTTGAAGAATCTCCACATTCTACAAGGCCGTACAGTACAAGGGAGTTTATAATTCCCAACACTATATATACCGATCCAGCTGATTCATTGAAAGATTTTGTATATTTAAACCAAAATAGTTACTTTAATTTCAACGGTAATTGTAACATTATTTCTATATCTTTAATTAATAAAAGTTGATTGAAATTAAACATTTGTTTACCTTAACTTCCTCTTTTAGAATCTGATACTGAGCAGCGCACACTTCCATAACAATTTTTGATATGATTTGACTTTATATTTTAAAGGTAAGATGAAGGCTTTTGTAACTATCTCTTGAAGCTAAGAATCTCAAAGTAACTGCCAGTCTCACTTTTGAAGGAATAGAATCTCTCCAATTAGTGTTCTTTTTACACATTAGAGGTCCAATTTTTTGCAATAGAAATTCGATATCTGTAATTGACATTCGGCAGCAATTATTAAATTCGTTAGAGGGCTCTGCTAACATTTCTTGAAAAAAAATCTCCATTTATTCCCTGGAATGATAAATAAATAGGCTTAGATTAGATAGAGAATTGTGTAGGTATTTTATTACTTTAACAAATTGTGATAATAACAATCTATGTACTTAGATCAGTATAATTTTGTCATATTTATGTTATCTACCTACGAAAATTAAATAGGTACTAACCGGGTTCGATTTTTATGCATAGTCAGCATCCACCAGGGCCTTGCTCTCCATGGTCTTTTCAACACTGTGTTTTCTGACGCAGAGCATGCAATAGTAACATGCATTTAAATAATAAAATCCCGCTGAAAGTTGTAGCACGTCCATATTGTTGGGTCTTATGCCTCCTCTACACTACTCGCGAAGTTGAACGAGGTTAGACGAATAGAATAATGTAGAGAGGCAGTTCGGCTTACTTCGTCCAACTTTACCTCGCCTCGGCCGACTTCCGTTTGTTGTCGGTTTTTGCGCCCGAGTCAAAGGGCACGAAGTTACCCGAAGTGCGTTCTCGAAGTACCTAGATCAGCTAATACCAGCTCTAGATTCTCTCATTCTCTAGCAGTTAATACAAATGCAACAGCAGTATCAACAATTCGTCGGCGAAAACACCCCACCGAACTTTTTCAAGCAGAAAAAGTTATGAAGCAAGCCTTGTCTACGTTTAACGCAACTGTTAAAAGAAATACACCTCAACCAATTCCAAAAGAAGACGATGATTGTGACTTGTATGCAAAGCTTTTGGCTACAAAGCTGAGAAAATTACCGGAAGGAAAAAGATTAAGATTTAGGCATGATATAGATGGCATGTATATGCAATATGCAATACATTCTCAATCCTCATCACCAGTACCAACACCGTCACCACAGCGACAACATGCCAGTCAATTTATTCTATCACGCAAATCATCTCACGATCAATATCAACAGAGACCTGGAACTTCGTCATCCTCACATTCCGAGCCGATCATTCATTACTTACCAGTACCAACACCGTCACCACAGTCACAACATGCCAGTCAATTTATTCTATCATGCAAATCATCTCACGATCAATATCAACAGAGACCTGGAACCTCGTCATCCTCACATTCCGAGCCGATCATTCATTACTCACCAAATTCAAATATTAATATTCAGTCGAATGACGTCATTTACCCACCAGTTATTCACATTCCTCATTCAAACACTAGTGCAGAAATAGGTACTGTGACCTATGAAGGTTTAATTTCGCCAAATTCACTTATTCAGGAAAATAACAGGGCATCTAATATCATCAACGAAGCCTTTCAATTGTGTGATAAATAAAACAATTTGTTTGATACTAGATTTAACACTTAAAAAAAATTGTAATTCGGTCGTAAGTCTGCATCCGTTGGTAAAATTTAAATTGTATCATTTAAAAATTGTTGTAATACTTTTAATTTTATTTTAAACTAGCTGACCCGGCAGACTTCGTACTGCCTCATATGGGGTTTTCCCGGCAATTCGATTTTTTTCACCTTTTAAACCTTCCCTAGACCTCCACGAACATTTCAAGACCAAGATAAGATAAATCCGTTCAGCCGTTCTCGAGTTTTAGCGAGACTAACGAACAGCAATTGATTTTTATATATATAGATTACGTTATAATTTAAAAATGTTGTAATACCTACTTAATAAGTTATTTCTTAATAAAAAATCATAAAATGTCATATTGTTTTTTTTAGAATAATATTGTTGGTTACCAAATGTTTGAGTGTTTGTTATTTGAGTGCCATGTGTGGATGGTCTTATTTGCCTCTATATGCATGTTCGTCTGAACGTCATATATTTTGTCAAATACAACAAACACCCATTACAAAGTAGAAAGTGAAGTGAAGTGCCACCATTACAGAGAAGTTTGCAGCCTACTGAGTCACCAACAAAACATCGTGACGTTGTCGTCAGTTGACATTCAACAGGAAGTTTCAGCGACGGACCCAGGTAAGTTTTTGAAAACATTATGAACCAGTCGTACCTTTCTTCCTTCAGTTATTTGTTTCTCAAATTAAATTACTTACCTATATTCACGTTCTTTTTTTTCAGAATGACGATTGCGTTGTAGTGTCTCTTGGTCTAACTACACATTACATTGTTCATAACCACCAACAAAATAGATTAACACCCTAGCTTCAAGAGAACATAACTTCCGTGCAAAATTGTTTCATAAACAAGTTCAGTATCAGGAAAAAATATTTAGAAAAAAAAATACTTAGTTACTGAAAAAGGTTGCTTCAATTTGTGAAAATGGAAAAGCAACGAGCCTACGGTCTTAGAAGACTTGCGAGATGATAAGAGCACTAACACAAACATCGAGTTCAAACCAGAACAATATCTAACACAACAATGCTGGGAATGTGATGGAATCAAACAAATGACAGCTTCACTTATCATTGGGAGCTTCCTGAACAAAACCGCGTGACTAAACGAACCTTACTGAGTGGCATAAGAAAATTATATGATCCTCTGGGCTTTCTAAAGGCAAGGACATTTGAAAATGGTGCAGCCAAGTACAACATTCATAGCGACTAACTTTGTACAAAACTCTTACATAACTATGGAAGACCAAGACATGCGCCAATGTACTTCTTACAGAGACGATGAATTTATTTGTATTTCTCACAAGCCAATCTACAGCTTGCAGGACAAAGATGCGCCATGTGAAGCAAAAGTTTTCAGTCAACAACCTTCATTGTCACAGCCTGAGTGATACAGCCTGCAAAATAAAATGGATAAAGTAACATAAACCTAATCTGTGACTATTCGTATTGTGACAAACAGCTGATACGAATATTATGCAAGGAGCCGAAGTGTCTGCTTCAGAAAAGGGACGCTACTATTTTTGCATATAACCAGATCGGGGCAGTAACTATTACATGGATCCAGACATAGTTATCCATCATCAACTCAACCATCAACAACATGTTCGACCTGGGATGGAAACACGCCACAGCCAGCACGCCCAGTTAAACATCACAGATATCGGTACATTATCAACTAAGAAGAAGAAGACAATATTTTTATTAGTTCACCAACATCAAAAAAACTACTGTAACAGATGCCAATAGAGTCGGAAAAACAATCGAGTACTAAAAACACCATGAGGTATTACCACCGATGACGTCATCCTTATCATGTCACGACATTAACCTGTACTCGGTATCGTCTGTGTTGTTGGGAGGAATGGGTACTTACTTAGTATACTTAATGGCTAAACGATGGCTCGAAACAACAAAAAAGACACGGCACCACGTCAGATCTGAACTACAGGGAAGTGACAATGCAAAACCATTTCAATTAGATGGATTGGAACCGTTTTAGTACTTAAATTTATTAACTTTAAATTAATTTAATTATTACTGTAATGAATGCTCATCCTACTTTTTTCCCTCGGGAGCATGTACGGTTTACGTACAATTAAAATAATTTCTACGAGGGGATGAAAACAAAAAAAGTAGAAGCAGAGTTAAACTAGACAGAACCGGAGAAGCTATAAGAATATGCAGAGGAGTCAGACAAGGCGACCCTCTATCACCCAGATTATTTATAGCAGTGTTACAACACACAATGTCGAACCTAGACTGGAAACACAAAGGCATCTACATATACAACAAGTTCCTAAACCACTTACGCTTTGCGGACGACATTATTGTTATATCAGAAACCTCTCGACAACTAAAAGAAATGCTAAGTGATCTTCACAAGGTGAGCAATGAAGTAGAACTAGAAATGAACATATTAAAAACAATAGAGAAATTGATTATGTAGACTATTACATATACCTAGGTAAACTACTATCATTTGAGAAGAAAAGGAACTCAGACGAAATTGAAAAAAGGATAAAACTTACTTGGAACAAGTTTTGGAGCTACAAAGAAATAATGAAATCAAAACTACCAACAAAACTTAAGACAAGTGATGAACTTTATGTTTACTGCCATGCCTCACATATGCATGCCAAACCTGGATTTTCAACACTAAAACCAAATATTATATTAAGGTATGCCAAAGAGCAATGGAACGAAGCCTTCTAAATATTAAACTAATCCACAAACAAAAGAATTGGTCATCAGAGAAAAAACTAAAGCCATAGATGCTCTTCAACACGCACAAGCTCTCAAATGGAGATGGACAGGTCACCTAATCCGGTCAAAAGATGATAGATGGACACACTAGACCACTATCTGGAGAGGACCTAAAGGAAAGAGAAGACAAGGAAGGCCAAAAGAAAGATGGCAGGACGAGATAGAAGCGATAGCAGGGAAACATGGACACAAAAAGCAGAAGACAGCAAAAATTGGTCTAAACTGGAGGAGGCCTATACCCGCAGAGGGGCCCTTAGCAATTAGATACATATGTGTTTTAAATTATATCATGTAATGGTAACCTAAGGGATAATAAGGGCTTTTTTATTTTATGTTATTAAAGACTCTAATGACAACGCGAGATTCTAATGGCAACGCCCATTTACGATAAAGGAAAAGCTACGTACCCGTAAAATATACAAAGATATGTAGAGTGCAACGCTGCACTGCACATCTAGCACAATATATTTTGCAAGATGAGCCGAGCTACACTTACAAAATACACTGTTCATGTGCCTACAGCAATACAAAAAAGCACACCTTTTAAATGAATGCGTTCCCGAATATTGACGGCTTTCATCATTGACACAGCGGTTGTCACTGACCCGGGTTAACTCTACACACATAAAATAGTTCACTGGAACAACAAAAGATTTTTAAAGTGGATCAAATAGATTTTACAGTAAGGGCAAAAACACTACGTTGCGTATGCCTAAACTGGGGTTATTTATTAATAAAAATACGGCGGTTTATTAAAAAATAAAAATAAAACCGTAGCCCAAACAAAGTCCTAGAACAACAATAACCCCTTATTTAATTTTGTATGCAAGGTGTTAGTGACACTATTAAAAAACAAATAAAACTTACGAAATTCGAAATCATAAAGAGATGCAGAATTATAATGTGGGAGTGTTACATGAATGTGGCGCCCACTAACGGGTCTCGTTTTAAAAAAGTTGACAAACTCAAAATCCTAATGGAAAGAACGGATATCGTGGTAGCAAGATAAACTGGGACAAGGTTGTTTATTGGACGAGACATGGCTGAATGCTAATCTCACTGTCGGAAAAATGTGGAGGGACTACACGGCTCACTCATCCACATCTGTTCCAGAACGGCTAATGGATTTATACAAATTGTTTGTGGACGTTCAAAAGTGGTGAATACCACGAGAAAATGAACGCCAACTCATTCACAGAATGGTTTGCCAAGTTGCTGGAGAACATCGCAGAAAACAGTGTTCTGGTGTACTGGTGAATACGACGAGGGAATGAACGCCAACTCATTCACAGAACGGTTTGCCAAGTTGCTGGAGAACATCGCAGAAAATAGTGTTATCCTTATGGATAACGCTAGTTGAACAAGCCACCAACCGGAGCCAATAAGAAAGCTGATACAATAAAGTGGTTTGTGGACAACAATATTGACACAAACAGCAACATGATTAAAATGGAGTTGCTAAATTTCGTAAAATAATACAAATCAAAAACTCCTACATATTATGTGCTCGACGTAATGGCACGTCAACGCAGCCCACAAGTACTGCGTCCGCCGCCATACCATTGTCAGTATAATGCCATTGAACTCATCTGGGTTCAAATTAAAGGTAAGAATCATAAGTTTTACATGATAAAAAATCATTTTGAATTTCATTCATCCTCTTGTATTTAATTAATATTTTTACGTGAAGTGGGATAATCTATTTATAATTTTGTACATAGCATATACAAAATATACTCATTAAATATAACAAGTTATTTTTTAATGAAATACATATGTAGTGAATTCATTGAAATAAAAATAAACCCTTTCTTTTATTTCAGGATATACTCCTAGACACAATACGTCACCACCATCACCATTCACAGCGAAAAAGATGTTGATATTCCCCTATCATATAAAAAGTTACAGCGGAAGATTGGACTTCATAATAGTCATAATTTTTTTTCGAATTTATGATCAATCTAGTTATGCATCCAGCTGGTAGAGACATCGTAACATTAAATGCATAAAGTGCATGCTTGCACGATTGGGCGGGTCTACCACGAATGCTTATCGCCTCGCCGTTCGCCCACGCGCGTCTGGGACGCGACGATGGTACTTAGGACTTAAGTTTGATTTAATTAATTCGTCATTCGTATTGAGATTAAACACGCTCATAGACGTCTCATTGTAAATGTGATTTTTCTTGTCTATTTCCAATAGATTTCCTTTAAAGTTAGTTTTTAAAAACATTGACAACGTTCCCGAATCCATTACTGGCGCAGCCGGGGCAGATTTCCCGAGTTTTCCGTGTGGGGTTTCCGCGAGTTTCCGCGAATTTTCCGACGGATCGGATCTGTTCGAGCCAAATAAATTTGTGAAGGTCCTGGGAGGCGAACGAGCATGTCCGTGACTGGTTGGCGAGTAGAATTTTCGCCATCCTTTCCTACACTGTGTGCTTTGTGTTTTGTTATTCTTGGAATCGAACTTCTTCCATTATAACGTTTTCTGGCTCCTATTGTAGGGATTTTAGAATAAGTAGAGTTAAGTAAAAACATAAGATTAATTAAATTAGTAAACAAATTGTAAATTTAGTAAAAATAGAGTAAAAATAAATAAAAATGACTACGATAAAAGCTATTCCAAAGGAACTAATATGTATAATCCCATTGTTTAATGCTTAAAGGGTGAAAAAATGTGATTATATGGTCGAAAAATTTCATGGTGAACAAAAGCAAAACACTTACGTTTTGCACTCGATAACGAGTAAGCTAACTGACGAAGCCGCTGCCTTAGCAAGCTAATGAAACGATGTAGATAGACACATATGAAAAACTGTAAAATCTTTTGGTACATTTTGGTGATCCTAGGAGTGAAGAATGTTTAGCGATAGAGTAAGAGTCTTTAAAAATGAAGCAAGGGGAAAGCTATCAAGACTTTTGCAATCGCATTCAGACAGTTAGGTCGATCGATACTTATATCGAAGGTGAATCAGACAAACAATCTTACTATGGCGAGTAGAACTGAAACCTATAATAATAAGGCGCTTAACGTTTTCCTTTACATCCTGCCTGAAAATGTATTAAGACCAGTTAGAATGAAAAACCCACATACGTTAGAAAAAGCATTAGAATATGTGTTGGAGGAAGTGAACTTCTACGAGCAGTATACGCGCAGAAGTCAAATGCTTAAGCCTCAGCTTGCACCTGCAGCAACACCTGCACGTAACAAGTTCAATTCTCCCACGCAGAACGTACCCTATCGCTAATACAGTCGTACCCGCAGGCATATGACATGATCGAAGCGAAACCAAAGCCAAACATTTGATTCTCGTATCGGTAATACAGTCGTACAGCAATGCGTTGGCAAGGTTTTGGATTCGGTTTAGCTTTGGCTATGCAAAAATTGGTACAATCCTGGTCCTAGTGGGTCATTCCCGAAACTGAATAAAATTCTAATCTCGATTGCAGTTCTCCGTAATTTGTTTGAATTTTTTCAAATGAATCTAGGACAAGTGACATGGTTGAACTGTTCGAGTTGAGTTTGGAATTATCTTTTTCGGTGGTGACTCACCAGGACACACAGAAAACAATAGACTATCTAGAATGGTTAACAAATGAATTTTGTAACACGTGCGTTCCGTTTTCTATGTGTTCTTTATGACGTAAGGTGGCGAGTGTTCTGGGATTTCAAAGATATCATTGCAACCCGCTGTGGAGTTGCCGACAACGGTCGCGCCCTTTCATTTCAATAGTACGCAGGCATATGGCATGATCGAAGCGAAACCAAAGCCAAACATTTGATTCCCGTATCGCTAATACAGTCGTACAGCAATGCGTTGGCAAGGTTTTGGCTTCGGTTTAGCTTCGGCTATGCAAAAATTGGTACAATCCTGGTCCTAGTGGGTCATTCCCGAAACTGAATCAAATTCTAATCTCGATTGCAATTCTCCGTAATTTGTTTGAATTTTTTCAAATGAATCTAGGACAAGTGACATGGTTGAACTGTTCGAGTTGAGTTTGGAATTATCTATTTCGGTGGTGACTCACCAGGACACACAGAAAACAATAGACTATCTAGAATGTTCTGGAATTTCAAAGATATCATTGCAACCCGCTGTGGAGTTGCCGACAACGGTCGCGCCCTTTCATGAGCATTAGGGTGGAGCGAGATTTAATATTTCAGATATTCACTTCTGAATACCGCCTAAAAATAGCGTCTTGTTGCACTGGTAATGAAAAAAATAATATAAAAATATTGCAACCCACTTTTAGCCCTCTTCTGACGTTTGAATATTTCAAAATAATGAAAAAATAGGACCTTTTTATAAAAATCGTAATTAAATATCTCATTGTTTTTTATATTGAATAACACATTAAAGGGTCTCTAAATACATTATACACCATAAATAATAATCTGTATATCATTCTTAGCTCGTCATGAAGTAAATCGACGCATTTCAAACGCGCCGATTTTCAACAAAATTCATTACTTGCTAACAGTCGGAGCGTAGTTTTGCAACATTACGTAATAGACATTAGAATAATTCGAGTCACCTATTTTTCAATTAAGAGGTTAGTCTTATGATATAGTTATAATTGTTTAGTTTGAAAATCAATAAGATAAGCCCGTATTTGTGTGTTCTGATGTGCTTAAGAAAATTATGTCGAAAATAGAAACAAGAGGTGAAAAAGACTGTCCTATTTATGGATCTCCTTGTTTGTTTAGTGAATCAATATTACCAACGACGGCTGATGTATTAAAACATGTGTTGTTTATCAGGAACAAATTGAAAAGTGAGAAAAATGGTCAACAACCCGCCATTTCTGAAGTTTTTGAGATTGATTTAATCAAAGTTTGGTTTGGAGAAAAGCTTCTTTGCCTGCAGTTATGATAAGTATTTACATTTTTATCCCTTTCCAAAATCAAAACAAACTGATAACTTTAAATCAAAGCTACAGCAATGGAAAACTGAATGCATTAAAGAACTTTTTGATATTTGTTGTTGCAAATGTAGTGATTTAAATAATTGTAATTATCCAAAAGAAAAGAAAGTACCTGTGTAAGAAAGAGCATTTTTACTTGATCAGAGAAGTGAAGGGAAAATGGCAATTGGAAGTTTCGATCGAAAAGAGACGAACAGATTGGAAAAGCAATTATATAGAAAACAAAATACAGTTAAAAATTTTAACGACAGCATTTCAGAAAAGAGTACTTCTTCGCGCAGCGCAGTATCTATTAGTGCATTGGTTGAAACTGAACCAGGTACCTCAGGCACTCAGGTGATGACTATCAAAAGGAACACGCTTTCGCTTTCTAATTTAGCCGGAATTTGCGATCGCTATAACATTTCGGATCGATCGGCAGCAGCAGTTGCAAGTGCTGTATTGCAAGATGTTGGTTTGATTTCTTGCGAAGATACTGAAAACGTGATAGATCGGAGCAAAGTTCGAAGAGCCAGGACTCAAATGCGCATAGAACTTCAAAATAAAAAACATCCGGAAGTTGAGAGCATATATTTTAATGGATGAAAGGATAAGACTTTAATATAACAAAAGCGAGACAATCGATTCTATAGAAACATCGTTACAAAGGAACATATTTCTCTTAAAACTGAGCCAGGGTCGCTTTATTTGGGACATTTAACACTGTCATCTGGCACGGGAAAAGCCATAGCTCAATCAATTAATTCGTTTTTGATCCAGAAGGGATTGGACTCAAGTAATTTGGTAGCTATTGGGTGTGACGGTACTGCAACAAATACTGGATAGAAAAACAAAGCAATACGTTTTATAGAATTAAAGCTAGGCAGAACACTTCAATGGTTTATATGTCAACTACACGCAAATGAACTTCCTCTGCGTCATTTATTCATTGCATTGGATGGAGCAACAAGTGGACCTCAACTTTACTCAGGACCAATTTGCAAAACATTAGAAAACTGCACCGGTCTTTCTGTTGTTGAGTTTTCAGCGATACCTTCACTAAATTTGCCAGATTTACCGAAGGAAATCGAAGACAAATTAAGCACTGATCAGAAATATTTGTATCAAATCTGTCATGCCGCAAGTAGTGGTACTTGTTCTCAAGATTTGTCACGCCGGAATCCTGGAAAAATGGCTCACTCGCGATGGTTAACAACAGCTAATAGAATATTAAGACTGTATGTAGCGACACCCAAGCCTTGTATGACTCTAATGAATCTTACAGAGTAGGTATATCATAAAAGTGTATGCTCCTGTTTGGTTTAATATAAAAAAAGATAGTTCATTCAAGCAAGGCCCGACGCATGTTTTTAAATTGATTGCATTATCAAGATGTTTGAGTTCTGATGTAAGGAAAATTATAGGCCCAGTTATACAAAGAAACACGTTTTTTGCCCATCCCGAAAACCTCTTAATGGCTATGTTGTACGATGAAAAAAATATATTAGAGAGCTGGGTTTGAGACGAATAATCGCAGCTCGAAAAAATCTAAGGCCTGGTGTTCGAATATTCAAAACTCCAAAGTTGAATTTTAATGCCAGTGACTATACTGATATGATTATATGGAGTGAATCGCAAATCACACCCCCTCCGATGTTACACAAAGTCAGTGACAAAGATTTAGAAGATGCACTTCAATCACAGTCACATGTAATCTTGGATTTCCCGGATTTTCCTTGTCACACTCAAGCAGTGGAAAAATGTGTAAAAATGATAAGTGAGGCATCGATGACTGTTTCTGGTGAGAAGGCAAGGGATGGATTCATTCGAGGTAAACTCCAATCGCGAGCGATAATGCCATCGTTCGATACCAAAAAAAATTTCAATGCTCAAAACTAAACGAAAAAATCACATTTTTGTAAATTTGTTTTGACTGTTTGAAGCAAGTTTTTGTGAATAAAACTTTTGTAAACATAAAACTGATGTTTTATTTACAATATTCCTGTAACATGAATCGTTTTTTATCGTTATATTCAATAGTAGACAGATCTTAAAAACTTACCTAAAAAGAAAAAAATATCAAATTTCAAACGACGGTAGAGGGCCAAAGATGATAAAAAAAATACATATCTTATTGTCTTGCCAGCAACTTTTGGCAGGTATTCTAAATCGATGACATTACTTTATTTTTTTTCATACATTGACGCTCCACCCTAATGAGCATTCATCTTCTTCATCAGCCTGCTCGTCTGCGAGGAGTGCGCGGCACACGGCTCCCTTCGCTCGCTCAAACCGCGCCGCGTCGCCGAACGACGGCGCTTGAGTGGCCAGTTGCAACCCGCTGTGGAGTTGCCGACAACGGTCGCGTCCTTTCATGAGCATTTCTTGGAGGAAGAGGTACAGAAATAGTGTATGTACATAAATAAAGTGTTTTATTTGATTTGATTTTTTTGGGAAGTTGTTAAATATGAAGAAATTTGTGTGTGTTGGGTTT